>BMAO01036780.1:0-35201 GCA_019973975.1 Trichonephila clavata | reverse complement strand
CATTCAAGTAAATATGGTAGATGATTTTCAAAACAAGGCTAAGAAATAAGATACAATAATTCATTAAACTCTGAATGAAGCAGACCATCTCCTAATATATTAGTAATCTGTATTTAATGTTTAAACAATAATATGTTAACTATTAAAGAAAGTTCATATGTGTGAATAAAAAATTCTACATGTATATTGAAGAATTATTGCAGATTAATTGTGTTGTGAGAGAAACATCAAAATAATGTGGGACAGCAAATCTAGGGGAAGGTTCGATTTTAATCTTAAAATAAGCACGCAGAGTTAAAATAACCTAATTTATTAATAACACAACTAAAACATTTACTATTTACGAGGGTTTTAAATAATTCGAGATAGCACCATACTAATTCCGAAAACCGTACTCTTTCTCAAAACAACGGAGAGACCGATTTCCTCTGACCTGCCTTCGTTCAAGCTTTGGTGCAACTCCCAGTTTTTCCTTTCTGCCCCCTTTATAAATACATGACCTCATCGTATCGCGCAGCTAAAACTCACGTGGTTTCGATTAGTGGTGCCATCTCTTACAATAAAAATCAAAAGAAGTAAAAGAAAACTTGCACTCCTTTCCTACAAGTTCGGCCATTCTGGAATCACTGACCTCAGTGATTTTACATACCATGCAATAAAATATTAGCCTCTGCAAAATTAATATTAATCGGTGATAAAAATTCGACAACGTGACCCAAAAATTCCACCTTTCGTTTTAAAAACTGACATTTTTCAAACTTGATCTCCAACCCATATCTGGATGCGACCTCAAACACCTTCTTTAGTTTTTCCAAACCTTCTTTCTCATCTTTAGTTGGAACGATCAAATCGTCCAAATAAATTATTACGATGCCTTTTCGCATGAGTTCCCTAAAAATGCTGTACACATATCTTTGGAATACGCTTGGGCTTTGTACTGAGACCAAAAGGTACCTTATTAAATTCGAACTGCCCGTCTGGTACAACAAAGGAGGTGAAATGCTTGCAATCCTCGTTTACGTCGACATGAAAAACCCCATTTTTTCAAGTCTAACGTGGAATACACTTTGGCGTCTTGCAGCCTATCCAATACGTCCTCTATCAGTGGCAAGGGGAAGTGATCCTTGACTAGTTTTCGGTTCAGTTTCCTATAGTCAATGCATAGTCTGTCGGTACCGTCTTTCTTGACTAACACGATTGGAATTGCATATTCAGAAGAGCTTGGTCTCACGATTCCCTTATCCAACCATTTGTCGATCTGCTTGTTGACGGTCTGATTCTCCAGAAGCGACAAACGGCGTTCTGTTTGGTAAACTGGTATATCATCCTTCAGGATAATTCTCATGGATACATTTGTCGTTTTGGTCTTCTTAGGTGTATAGCTGTTGATTAGTTCAGAGAGTTCCTTTCTTATTCGAGGATTGATAACATGTTTAACTTCGATTTCGTCTTCAGTTCTTGCTTCATAAACCTGTGTATTCACAAACCACACCTTCTCTTCGTGTTTAAGGAAATAAGCACCTTTTTTATCAAAGCCAACAAAAGCTTGTTCCAAAATGTCCAATCCTATCACTGCCTGGAACTCCAAATGCACCGCAGGCACGACATGCCGTATTACGGAATATTTCTCTCCATCCAATCGATTTCTCGTTGGAACGATCCTTTTGTTTTGACTTCGTACTTTCCCAATCCAGATAACACGACAATGTCCTTCGATTGCTTGATGATTCCTTTGCTTACATCTTCACGAATGAGCGAAACTGAGCTTCCAGTGTCGATTAAAGCCTCAAAAGTCTTGTTTCCGATGTTATTTTCCTGGTCTTAATTCTGTCTTGCTGAATTCGAGAACAGATCTGGACCGGAGAGCTTGAAGATTTATTGATTTTTGTACCCTTGTTTGCGCTTTGTACAATCTACGGCATAGTGACCTGGTCCCCTGCAGTAGCTACATGTTACCTGTTTAACTCTTTTATCGTAAGTTCTCATCGATTGAAAGCATTTTCTATAATTTGAATTATTTCCAAGGTGAAAACGTTCTTGCCTTTGAGAACAATTATCGTTATTGTTCGATCTCTTAGCAAATGAGTTTAACTGCTTTGGCCCTATAGTTCTTCGGACATCCTCATAATCTTCCTTCATATTAAACTTATGAAAAGTTTCGTGAAACAGTTTATTCGATGCTTGAACGTTTTCGGTGTTATTCGGCATACCGGCAGTCTGTTGCGCTTGTATTCTCTAATTCGTACTCTCAGCCCCTTTCTTCTCTCTTCTCTTTCTGTACGTTCCTCCACTATGCTATCAAGCATCTTTTTAACATCGTCTTCTACGTAATCTGGGCTTTTTACGATCAGCTCCTTTAACTTCAATTTTGTGATACCTGCTTCGATAGTAAGATCCAAATCCTCGACAAGTGACACCAAATCCTCTTTCTTTTTCGCGAGTAAGAATGCCATTTTTATACTCAGAATGGTGACCCAGAGAACAACTTAAATTTTTACCCAAGTTAAATGAGACAAAACCATTAAAATGACACGCAAAAAGTTTACTCACTTAAAAAAGAAACAAAAGATAATTTAAATAAGATGCAATTATAGACAAAAATGGACTTTTTTAAAGAATTTCCGGAACTTAAATCCTTTTACAAAACACAACAGTATTACAGTTAATATCAATTTTATTTTTTATTAAAAAAAACAATGCGTTCCTCTCATTTATCAAAAATAGATTACTAAGAAAAAACACGGAAAGTTCTCAGTTATTAATCCAAAACTAAAAGAACATCAAATATCTATGTCTGCAATTAAACCAATAATAGTACCTAGTACTTCAAAATTCAGATTCACAGAACAGGAAATATACACACAAAATCATTCATTTATGTAATTTTCGCCTATTACCCACAGAATACCAAAAAAAGGATACTAGCACAATTCAATGTAATTCTGAAGACACTTTACGTTGACCTCAATGACACAGGAAATCTTGTTTCGTGTTGATAACTCGCAATTCGATGCAGTTCCAAAGGTTCTCTCGTCAGTGTTGACCTCAATGATCAAGGTAATCCCGTTCAATTCGTTCAGTACCTCGTTGAGTCGCTGGGCTTCCAGTTTGGTTGACTGTAGCTGACGTGGAAATTCGCCAAGATTCCGTGTTTCTAACCATGTCAATGGACCTCTTCCACCTGTAGACTGTTCTCGCTGAAGTATCTCCGTATCGCTTGTAAAATTTCTTATCCGCTGAAGGCTTCGCCGGGTCTCTATTCGATGCAAGGCAAGGTCTATCTTACCGCTCTGGAAATCAAAAATCGATGAGGAGGTAAAACTTTTAAAAAATGCTCTTAGAGATAAAACTTTGAATAGTTTAAAAAATTCTCGGTCGAACCCGCAATTTATGGGAAGGCGTCTAGGGGAAGGTTCAATTTTAATGTTAAGATAAGCACGCAGAATTAAAATAACCTAATTTATTAATAATACAACTAAAACATTTACTATTTACAAGGGGTTTTAAATAAATCGAGATAGCACCATACTAATTCCGAAAACACGTACTCTTTCTCAAAACAACGGAGAGACCGATTTCCTCTGACCTGCCTTCGTTCAAGCTTTGGTGCAACTCCCAGTTTTTCCTTTCTGCCCCCTTTATAAATACATGACCTCATCGTATCGCGCAGCTAAAACTCACGTGGTTTCGATTAGTGGTACCATCTCTTACAATAAAAATCAAAAGAAGTAAAAGAAAACTTGCACTCCTTTCCTACATAAATTACAAAAATTGAGTTCTTTTATATTTACTATCACTGCTGCGGGATTACTGTGTCAAAGGATATAGTTGAGAGTTTAATATGTCTATATGTTGCTCCATTGCACTCTTAAAATAGTCAGTAATATTAGAACCAATTCCTTACATGACAGATTATTTGATCAATTTTCCAGTGAAAATGATGGAAGATTACAATTGCTTGCTGGTGCAATCAGAAGTTTGTTGCCTGAATCATTTTTTCAATCAATTTGACTTAGTACTAGACTTCATTGAAAAGATATGAAACTTGATTACATCTAAAAATGACATCGCTTATTTAACAGACTAGTTAAAATAAGTGATGAAGTCAATTTACAATCATGAAGTTATTAATTGAATTGAATTAAAACACAAAACATATCATAGCTCTTTTGTTCATATGAAACTTTGTTTTGTTGAGATGAATACAGCTATTTCCTACTTTATCAGCAGTCTGCAAAACAGGAAGATTTACTATGTGCCAACATTGGGATGTTATTCATGCTGATTTTTTTCATTCGGAGTGATTCCAGGACATTTTAAACGTGAAGATATCAAGTTGGTTCTTAAATCTTTTGGCAAGTTTATGTACAGCAGAATTTAAAGGAGGAATTCACAACTAATGAAAAATGTAAAATACAGAATTGTATAACAAGAATTATGGAATCAAAAATCATTACCAGCTCTCTACCCTATATTGTGGACAACAGTACATATTTTTTAATTGCGTTTTCTTCCTGTATTTGGTTGAGAGTGGGTTCAATGCAATTACTAATTTACTGTCTAAGAAACGGAAGAGATTCCACATCACTGAACATGGTGATTTGCAACTGATATTAACGAAATTGGAACCCGAAAACAATCAGCCTCAAATTTCCTCATTAATTCTTTTTTTATTATTGATATGTTTATTTTAAACTTTTAATAAATTATTCTTACTGCAATTGATGATCATTTTAATTAAGTTTTGCTTTGCAATTCATAACAGATAAATTGGTAAAATAAATATAGATAATATGCAACAATATTGTGATATTTGGTATAATCAACTAATATGGAAGAGTAGTGGTGTAACAAGCAGATTAGGGCCTCCCTGCAAATTAAGGTTTGGACCCCAAGCCGGATCTTACAAGGGCTACGTACTTGGTGTCAGTCAGGCTTTAGGGATGCAGAGGTGTACGTTACACCTCTGTGTAAGAGGGACAATGGATTTTTATTTCAGTACTTGTATATTATCACAACCTATTGGCGACAATATATGAAACAAAGGAGATGATTTTGAAATCAGCACATACGACTAATGCGAAATTGGGGCCGCCAACTTAGCGATTTATCTTGAATGTAACGATAATAAACAAGTACCTTTATTTCTTAAAAAGGTTGGGAATCTCTGATCTGAACTATCAGTGTACAGTTTAAAAAAGGACCTTTTTGTGGTTTTAAATAACTTCGATCAAGAAATTATTTCTGTTAAACATTAGGCAATTTGAAATTTAAGAAAAGCCTACACTGAAAATTAAATGTAAAAGCAATACAAAAAGCCAAGTTAAGGTATATTTTTTTAACTAAAAGGGTATGTTCAAATTAAGTTTCAATTAAAAGTTTATTAAAAAAAGAGATATTTAAATTTTGAGCCCATTTGTTATTGTTCTTAGTATTCATTTACAAATTTGTAAGACATAATAGCTATGAACTGTTAATTTGTACTTAATTTCAAAATGAAGAATATTTTTAAAAATACATACAGTGTGTGTACACAGCAAAGCATTCATGTATGCTCTATAACAGGGGTGGCACAGTTATTGTGACAGTGGTACGTAAAGACTTCTTCAAAAAATTGAGAATATATTAAAAATAATTTTTTTACAATTGTATTAAAATGTGGTTGTTTCAGACAAAAAAAAACCTCAAAATTTATGTTAAACACGATAAATTGAATTACAATGGAAAACTATGTAAGAATACTCCATTGTTGTGTGCGCTGGCTTTAAAAAAAAGCGCGCTTGCGAGATCTTGGAATTTAAGGGAGCGCGTTTTAAAATATCTGGAAGCAAATAAAGAACTGCCCCAGTATGAGGTTGCTACTCAAGATTAAAGACTGGCTATGGGATTAAGCTTTTCGTTCCGATATTATAGGACATTTAAGATTACGGAGAAAAGATTGTATTTTTCTCACCTTAATTGTTAGATATCTTTTGTAAACAAACTTGCATTTTTGTCTCTATTTTGAAGGAAATAGATTAATGCATTTCACAGTAATGCAGTTACTAACTCCGAGCTATAATAGATTTAAAAATTTAACTTTCATTTTGAAGGATTCACTCAGTGCTAGGTTGGATGATTTTCAAGATGATGAAAAAATGTTGATCTTTTCATAAATTCTTCTTCAATTTCTCTACAAGACGTTAATTGTTACCCACTTGAAATCGGAATTATAAACATTCAGCACCATGCTAGACCGAAATATAAGGAACTTATTTCAACACAAGCGATCCAAATTAAATTGAATTTGAGCCAACATTCAATTTTCCAAATTTATACGATTTGGCTGTCAGATATTGTAGTTTTGGATCAACATACGTTTTCTATCAAGAACCTCATAAAATCGCTTAAAATTAACTTATATTCACCTAAAACAACCTAATTTTTGCTAGCATCTTTAAGAATTAATCCTAATATGGATGACTTGGTAAAAAAACTACAAATTTAACAGCCACATCAAAAATGAACTGTTTAGTAATAAATTAAAATTAAATGTTTTAGGTTCCTCTTTTTTGTCTTATACGTAAAAAGTTTATTAGAAATAAGGCAAAAAATTTATTAACAATAAAACTTAAGTATTTATTATGTTATTTTAGACTTGCGTAAAAAATATATATATTATTTGTGTAAAAATCCCATATGCCAATAAGTAACATTTTTTTTTTTTTACCTTTTGAAGTGAAACTTCTTTGTTCACGGGAGAGTTTGGGAAATTTGCCCAGTTTTGCGTAACAGTGAAAAAGCAAACGGAAGTAGTGATTCCCCCGAAACGTCGCCTTGGTGAGGAGATAGCGAGCGAGAGGAAAAAAGAGGGGGCTTCACCACGTGACTTGCGTCATATCCGTGAAAAAGTTAGACGATTGCTAAGGGGGTATGGAGTGGGGCATCTTGATGTTTGGACTAAAGGTGCTTAGGTATTGGAGATATTAAGTAAGTATGCTACTCGTAACGAACTCGTGTGGCGTATTTTCGTAGTTTTTATGTAATAAAAAAAACGTGCCGTTTTCAGCGAATAAACACACCAAAATATTACCATTAATATGGATCTTCCCGTTACGGAAGTGCCTGGAGCATTGTGTATATGTCACTAATGTTCGCTATGGATAGCATCTTATAAACAAACACAGTGACTTCTGTGAGTGATGCATTAAGTTTATATTATTAATTTTTATTTCCATTGAATTAAAACTAATTCTGATCAGAATGCCTAGAACTAATGCAAAAAGAGGAAAAGAGTTTCGTGAAAGGAAAACTAGCAGCAAGTCCAGGCGAAAATCTATACATCACCAGGTAGTTCTGTCGCAGCTTTTATCATCTTTATGCATAAAGTTTTAGTGTTGTACACATCAGAGACTACTGCAATCATTGGATCCGATGATGATTAAAAACCGATTATCTTAACTGGGCACTTTAATGTTAATTTTGCTTCAGAAGAAGCAAAGCCACTCATTGAATTCTTGAAACAGACACTGAATTTGATAATGAATACTGATTCTAGAGAAGGAAAAACAATATACGGATCCACGAATTAATGCAGTTTTCTCACATTTTCTTGATTGACTACAATCGAGTATTTTTATATCCTACTTCAGTTACCGCACACCTATTGTGTCTTTCTTGGAAAATAATGATGCAGAAAATTGAATAAAAATATTTTCATACAATAAATGAAATTCGAATTTTATTTGATTAAAGTAAGTTCTACCAGCAGTTAAATATAATTAGATCTTATTCCTGCATTTAAGGCCAATGTCGCCAAAGAAGTTTCACTTCTACTACGTGGCTTTCTACGTTTTTTTATATCTTTTTTTGTTTGTTGGAAGTTGCACGCATATTGATTTTTATCAGATAGTGGCACTCTCTCAAACTCTTTATAAGCATTCATATCCTTACTAACAGTTTGTGTAATATAATAGTAAAATACCATAAAGTATTTTTTGCGAAATATATTGCAAATCCTTGTAAGTTAATTATGCGCTAGTAGCCCGTTTTTGTTCCAGCCAACATAGTCAGATGTTTTTAATCAGTTCCTAATCAACATTCCGTACTAATAAAGCTTATGCTTTGCTCTTTTAGGATCAGTCATTTAAAAATAAAATGCCAAAAACTTTTTTTTTACGATTTTTCAAAAAAATACTCAACATTTTTATTAAACATCTAATAACTTCGTCATTTATGAAGATAATCTCATAAAAAAATTTTTCGTGTGTAGAACAATATTATCCAAGATCTGTACGAAGATTGAAAAAAATGCTTAAAAATTACAGATTTAAGGGGAAAAAATGTGTTTTTTCGTCTTATACCCTTTTTGCGAGAATTCATTTAGCTAGACTGTTCGAAAATAACCGGCAAACGACCTAGCAACAATGATGCGTTGAATGAGATGAACAAACAGACTGAGAAACACATGTCCAGTGATAACTAAAAAGTAAAAAATAAATTAAAAGTAAAAAAAAAACTTTTTAAAACCAAGCTTTTATTTAAATGCGCTAAAAAGAATAAAATAAACTTTTATTGTAAAACTTTTTTTACTATCAACTTATAACGTCATTACACAATTTATATGATATAAAAGCTTGTCGCGAGATTTATTGCAGATAAACAAGTAAACTGATCTGATTGATTTTAATTTGTAAAAATTTCAAACTAAGTAAATAAGAGTACTTTAATCTCGCGACGAGCTTTTATATCATATAAATTGTGTAATGACGTTATAAGTTGATAGTAAAAAAAGTTTTACAGAAAAAGTTTATTTTATTCTTTTTAGCGCATTTAAATAAAAGCTTGGTTTTAAAAAGGTTTTTTTTACTTTTAATTTATTATATAAAAAAGATACAATTTTGGCTTATGGTAACTAAAGTAAGAAAGGAAAATGTTTGATTCAAATTTATCTAAGTATCGCGTAAAACCGCATCGATCGTTGTTTTATATTTTGTAGTATTGAGTCTTCAACCACTGGACATATTTAAATTGTTTCATTTAGAAATTCAATTAGTGGTAGATTTTTATCATCTGCAAAGTTAATATTGAAGTCTCCACTTAAAATCATTGTTACATCATATTTTTCGCCAAATCTTTTATCGAGTATTTCAGAACCTTCTTTTGTACAAATCATCAAATTTTCGAATAAAAATTGTTTCTGTCTCATAAATTTTCCAGGTGAAATATAAACGGCAACCATTAATATGTATTGTCCATTCTCGGAATCGTAACAAGCAACGCATATTTCGCCTATATCAGAAACATTAAAACCAATGCTTCTAGTGAATTTAGTATATATGTCCATATGTGAAGTGTGACTTATCTTGAGTATTGTGATACATAGTTACGTCTGCTGCTGGAACTTCGGGTCTTTTATAACTTATAACAAAGTGGAAATTCGGAATATCAAGTGGTTCTTCGTTTTTCATACGAATTTCTGATAAAAGCAGAGCATTTGACTTTTTTACGATAGCATCATTTTTAGGTTAGCTGCATGCGCATGCAAACTTTGAAAATTTAATGAAAATATCGATAATCCTTTCTTGTTGGAGATGAATTCTAGAAAAGTTTTGGTGACCGTTTGTAGTGTATTGTTTTGTAACCTTTTCAATTCTAACGTTAGATCCTCTCGATGACTTGTTGATCTTTTATGATGTTTATTTGCATTATAACCATATTTTAAAATTCAACACATTTATCTTGAATTATTATTAGATTATATACTTTTTTAATTTCAAAATTCAGGATAAAAATATGATTGAACAACTAGAAGTCTGTTTTACCACGGTAGTAAGAAAACGTCTAAGCCTCTGTGAAATACTAATCCGGATTGCGTGATGCATTGCAGAGTTTAAATGTTAGAAAATATATAATACAAAATTTCCAAACGCCAGAATAAATACGAAGATTTAAAATAATTTTAAATAATATAAATTTTTCAAACGCCGAAATAAATGCGAGTATTTAAAATAATTTTCTGTTATTTATTTTTTATTTTAAAAATATATTAGTACTAGCTGTTACCCGCCCGCTTCGCTGGGAATTTCATGATGTTTTATAAATTTTTACTGCTTATATATATGTATAAATTATTGATATCTAAGTCCTGCATTAAGAATTCGATTGTATTGAAAAATATACTTATACCTGTAACTGTCGCCTGTTGATAAAAAAAAAGGGGCAGAACTCATCTAATTTGTGTTTTCTAAAAATCTCTAAAATTGAAGCATAGAATGATGTTTGCTCTTTCGTAACCCATAAACCAAGTGGATCGCAAAACCAATTTTCGGTGGATCTCTACTCCGTAAATTGAACATGCAAGCCAAATTTCAAGTCTAAATCTAACAGGAAAAAAAACAAAAGTTTTACTATCAATATCTCAGTAATCCTGTTGAGAGCCGTTTTCCAAAATAACCGCTCTTAGCGGATTTCAACTCAACAAAAGAAAAATGCAAACCAAATTTCATTATTATAGTCCTTGTAGCTCGAAAAAAGTAATTTTTTGTCAATACGTCCCAGTAACCCCTGCACCCCCCAGAACTTGATTTGCTTAAAATACATTCTTAGTGGATCCCTATTCAACAAAAGAAACATGCTTAACAAATTTCAAGTATATGGGTCTAACAATTAAAAACAGGAATTTTTTTCTGTAACTCCTCTTGACCCCTCGCAACCCTCCTTGGGGGCCAATTTTCGGTTTACTCTTTGTTAGAGGAACTCTATTCCATGAAAGGAACATCCCTACCAATTTTCATGCAGGATGATCAAATAGTTTAAAATGGAAATATTTATCAATTACGCCTCTTAATCTCTCGAAATTAAACTTAGTAGTTGATATTCGCGAAACCCATTTTGTAGCGGTTCTCTACTTTACGAAAGGAATCTGCTTATTAAATTTCAAGACTGTACGTCTAATAGTTTAAAAATGGGGATAATTATCTATAACGCCACTTGAGCCCCCGCAACGCCACATCTGGGTCTGTTTTCACAAAACCAATTTTGTAGGGGAATTGTACACTATGAAAGAAATCTGCTTAGCAAAATTTGAAGACTGTGCGTCCAATAAATAAAAAATGAAAAAAAATTATCAATAACGCCCCTTGAACCCCCGCAACGCGGCTTAGGGGTCGATTTTCACAAAACACATTTTGTAGTGTATCTCTATCCTATGAGATTAATCTTCTTACCAAATTTCAAACTGTGCGTCTAATAGTTTAAAAAAAGAAATAATTATTTATATCTCCCCTTAACCCCCTGCAACACCCCTTAGGGGTCATTTTCCCCAAAACCCATTTTGTAGTGGATATTTTCTCCATGAAAGAAACATGTCTACCAATTTTCAAGCAGGTTGGTCAAGTAGTTTAAAAACGAAAATATTTATCTAGTACGCCACTAAATCCCCCGCAACGCCATTTAGAGGTCTGTTTTCACAAAACCTTCTTATAGCTGATCTCTACTCTATAAAAGAAATCTACTTATCAAATATAAAGACTGTGCGTCTAATAGTTTAAAAATGAAAATAATTATCTATAACGCCCCTTAAGTCCCGCAACGCCACTTGAGGGCAATTTTCATGAAACCCATTTTGTATCGTATCTCTACCCTATGAGAGGAATCTACTTACTAAGTTGCAAGACTGCACGTCTAATAACTTAAAAATCGGAATTTCTAACGCCCCTTAAACCCCCGCCCCCGCAAACAATTGCTGCTCATTTGAAATTACAAACAGACACTTCAATTTTATTTATTTGTATAGATATAGATTGGGATTCTAATAACTATTGTTTAAATGTGACTAAAAATGTAAATAAAAAGAAAAAGAAAAGATTAAAACTAACCGTAAAACTTATCAATTTTTTTTTTCTTGCATTGCTTTTTGCTTATAAAGCCTTGATTTATTATTTTTAAAAGTGCATCCGAAACAGCCGATGCTCTACTTAACTGAACAGTGAGATAACTATCATAAAAATAATTATGGCACGTGTCAGCGTATTATCATGTGCGCGTAAATTTATTATGTCTCATGAAAAGAGCATCGGTCGCCAGTAACCAAAACAACGACTTCATTAGCTCAGCTTTGCGTTCAATTTGGCGTTCATCTTGGCATTCAGTTTCACGTTCACCCGTATAGTTTCCGTTCCCGTAAGAATACGGGAATAAAATATAGCCTATGTTACTCCCCGTTAATGTAGTTTTCCATTAGTGAAAGAATTTTTAAAATCGCACCAGCCGTTTCTGAGATTAGCCGGAACATACAGACAGACAGACAGATAGACAGACAGATAGACAGTCAGACAGACAGACAGACAGACAAAAATTTTAAAAATTGGTTTTTTGTTATGAGTACCGTATATACTTTTAGTGCATTAAGTAAAAAGCTGCTAATTTGAAATTACAAACAGACACTTCAATTTTATTTATTTGTATAGATATTTATTTAGTACTCACTATCGTACTGCACAATGATTCTTCAATTAAACGATTCAAATAATAATCAAACCAAAACACTATTTCAACAATGCGCAGAATATACACATTGAAGTTTTCACGAAATCCATTCAATTTCACTTATAAGACATACACAGCACTATACGTCAGTGGTATAGCTACAGATATACTGCTATAAGCATGTCGGTGACGCGAACGCACGAGATTTCACCCATCCAAAAAGTATCTAAGGCGAACAGCACACTGCGCGTGCGCCAGTCAGAGCATGTCGGTGACGCGAAACCATAAGATTTTCCCCTATCAAAAAGGGCCCAACGCCAATAAAGTAGTTTTCACTTCAAAAAATTATTAAAAATTTGCACTGATTTCCTTTTGTTATCACTTATTTAGTAAACATTGTTTTAAAATTCAAATATTTTCCTTGTGGAAAATTTTGTTACTGTATTTTTTCCCCTTGTCCTAAAGCCAGGAATGAATGCCTGATACTTGCGTATTATCGCAACGATGCTGACATTCAAGTAACTCGCCAAGTTGGCAACTCCGATTTCGCATGTGTCGTACGCGCTGAGTTGGCGACCATGGGCTTCATTTCATATAATGTCGCCAATATGGTTGGCGATAATACGTATGTACCGACTAGCAGATAATTCTCGATAAATTTCGTAAATCTAAGAAAATTTGAATTATTTTCAATAGATTAAATTCTTTCATCTCAATAATATCTTATTTTTCGATTTCAGGAAAAACCTATCCACCACTTTTTAATTGCATAGGATATCCAAATACTCTCCAACCCAAAATTTATCGGCATCGTCTTTTTTAGATATTCAAGAAAGCCTTCGCCAGAATAATGCTTTGAAGCATGATTTGTAATTTAATTAAAAGTAACATTCTACCCGAAATCCTTCAGACTGTTATCTATCTATATATATAAAGGAGAAAAGCGACTCACTCACTGACTGACTGACTAATCACGAAATCTCTGGAACTATTCAACCTACAGACTTGAAATTTGGTAGACATGTTCCTTTGATAGAGTAGACATCAGCTAAGAAAGGATTTTCCGAAATTCGAAACGCAAGGGGCGTTAAGGGCTTTAATAATAATTGTTTCCATGTTTAAACTACTTGATGTACAATCTTAAAATTGGGTAAGCGGATTCCTTTCAGAGAGTAGAGATCCGCTACAAAATGAGTTTGCTGAAAATCGACCCCCAAGTGGCGTTGCAGGGGCTTAGGGGGCGTTATAGATAATTATTTCCATTTTTAAACTATTTGATGCACTGTCTTTAAATTTGATATATAGATTCCTTTCGTAGTATAATGACCAGTTACAAAACGGGTTTTGTGAAAACAGACTTCTAAGTGGCGTTGGGGGGATTAAGGGGCGTAATAGATAAATATATCCGTTTTTAAACTACTTCACCTACCTGCTTGATAATTGGTAGGTAAGTTTCTTTCATGGAGTAAATATCCGCTACAAAATAGGTTTTGGGGAAAATTGACCCCCAAAGGGTGTTGCGGGGGCGGGGGTTTAAGGGGCGTTATAAATTCCTATTTTTAAGTTATTAGACGTACAGTCTTGAAACTTAGTAAGCAGATTCCTCTCATAGGGTAGAGATACGCTAAAAATGGGTTTCGTGAAAATTGCCCCCAAGTGGCGTTGAGGGGACTTAAGGGGCGTTATAGATAAAATTATTTCCATTTTTAAACTATTAGACGCACAATCTTTATATTTGATAAAAAGATTTCTTTCATAGAGTAGAGATCAGCTATAAGAAGGTTTTGTGGAAACAGACCTCTAAGTGGCGTTGCAGGGGAATAAGTGGCGTAAGAGATAAATATTTTCGTTTTTAAACTATTTGACCTACCTGCTTGAAAATTGGTAGGAATGTTTCTTTCATGGAGTAAATATCCGCTACAAAACGGGTTTGGAGAAAATTGACCCCCAAGGGGTGTTGCGGGGGGTTAAGGGCAGATATAAATAATTATTTCTTTTTTTAAAGCATTAGACTCACAGTCTTGAAATTTGGTTAGCAGATTCCTCTCATAGGATAGAAATACACTGCAAAATGTGTTGCGTGAAAATCGACCCCTAGGTGATGTTGCGGGGGTTCAAGGGGCGTTATTGATAATTTTTTTGCATTTTTAATTAATTGGACGCACAGTCTTCAAATTTTGCGAAGCAGATCCCTTTCATAGAGTGCAATTCCCCTACAAAATGGGTTTTGTGAAAACAGACCCAGAAGTGGCGTTGCGGGGGCTCAAGTGGCGTTATAGACAATTATCCCCATTTTTAAACTGTTCGACGTACAGTCTTGATATTTGATAAGCATATTACTTTCGTAAAGTAGAGAACCGCTATAAAATGGGTTTTGCGAATATCAACTACTAAGTTTAATTTCGGGAGATTAAGAGGCGTAATCGATAAATATTTCCATTTTTAAACCACACTTGATCATCCTGCTTGAAAATTAGTAGGCATGTTCCTTTCATGGAATAGAGTTCCTCTAACAAAGAGTAAAATGAAAATTGACCCAAAGATGTTTGCGAGGGGTCAAGAGGAGTTACAGAAAAAAATTCCTGTTTTTAATTGTTAGACCCATTTACTTGAAATTTGTTAAGCATGTTTCTTTTGTTGAATAGGGATCCACTAAGAATAAATTTTAAGCAAATCAAGTTCTGGGGGGTTGCAGGGGGTTACTGGGACGTATTGACAAAAAAAATTACTTTTTTCGAGCTACAGGACTATAATAATGAAATTTGGTTTGCATTTTTCTTTTGTTGAATTGAAATCCGCTAAGAGCGGTAATTTGGGAAAACGGCTCTCAACGGGATTACGGGGATATTTATAGTAAAACTTTTGCTTTTTTCTGTTAGATTTAGACTTGAAATTTGGCTTGCATGTTCAATTTACGGAGTAGAGATCCACCGAAAATTGGTTTTGCGGGAATCCACTTGGTTTTTGAGTTACGAAAGAGCAAACATCATTCTATGCTTCAATTGTAGAGATTTTTAGAAAATACAAATTAGATGAGTTCTGCCCTTTTTTTTTATCAACAGGTGACAGTTACATGTATAAGTATATTTTTCAATTCAATCGAATTCTTAATGCTAGGACTTAGATATCAATAATTTATACATATATATAAGCAGTAAAAATTTATAAAACATCATGAAATACCCAGCGAAGCGGGCGGGTAACAGCTAGTTACCTTATAAAAAGCATATTTCATTTTGCATGGTAATTCATTTCACATTTGTCTCCAAAATTTTTAAAGGATAACCATTGCCACAAAAGTCAATTTTTGATATTCTAATCCCATGGTTTATGAAAAGCAGGGTAGCTTAGTAGTCATGGTAACGGGCTCGTGGCCGGCATGTCAGGAGTTCAAAACTAGTGCCATTGAAGACCCGCCGCGTGAGGTAGACGATGCACATTAAATCTCTCCGAGGCTCAAAAAAACTGCCATGGCTAGGCAACACCTCTGCTGGTTTTGGCCATTTACGATTCAAAAATCGACCACAGTTCTGTCTCGCGGCCATTTTAGGATATAAAGGAGTTTGCTGAACCACACTTTTTGATTATTCGTTTGATTGACATTGGACCTGAAGTGTTCTCTGTAACAGGGCTGGACCGTGACCTTTGGGGGCCCTGGGCTAACAATATCTGAGGGCCCCTAAATAATTTTAAAAATTGCCATTTTCCTAAAAAATAATTTGCGCGGAAAAATTTAAAATATACGAAAAACTTGAGTTTTTTTTATTTCAAACATTTTAATTAATTTATAAACAACTAGCTGAAATTCCCGTTCTTCGCACGGGTTAAGTTTTAAAAACAAATTTATCTATTGTAGCAATTATAATATTTTTAGTGAGGGTAAAACCCTGTATAAAAAGTAGTATAACCAAAAATTAAAAATATTTTTTTCAAATGAATGTTTACAATATAAATAATTTTAAACAAATTGCAATTTTGCCTCAAAGTAAATAATAATTTAATAGAAACATATTTGAATAAAAAGAAAAAAGTAACATGCTATCATTTTTTTTTATTTGTAACAAAAAAGTAGTTTGTAAGTTGCATTGATGACTCTGGTACATAATCCTGAAATAAATCAAAATAAAAAAAAAATTAGCATAGATATCATAAAGCATTTTACAAAACACTATGATTCATAACACATTAGGTAGCCTGCAACTCAAAAAGAAACTAAATTACTGTGAACTAAAAACAAAAAACTATCTGAAGATAAAATAGGTTTACTTTGAATAAAAGTATAATGATTGAATTAAACAGAGAAAAAAAAATTTTAACGAATATTTTTGCAATTCATTGAAAATAATCGATTTTCTTTAAAAACAATTGTTAATATGCCATATTAACATAAATGTAACAAATTTATGACCACCTCCACAAAATTTTTGAAGAATACAGTTTTGCATTCAACGCTAGACATGAGGTCCTGTAACATATCACATAAGTTTAAAAATTAAACTAAAAAAAACAACGTAAAGCAAAATTTGAAAAATTCACTTTGAAGTGCACAATATCATACCTGAAGTGCCTATTCTTTACATGGGTATTTTCCATTCCAAAAGCTAATGTTTATTTAATGAACCCAACCTAGTGTAAGGAAAAATATTCAACCTGAAACAGATTAACCAATTTAATATCAACATCAAAACAGAAGAAATAATCCGAGTTTTGATTAAACCACTATAAATAATACTGAGGAAGAACAGAATACAAATTGTGCTGCCAAAAATAAAATTAAAAAAAAAAACAATTTCAAAAATGTATTTTCGAAAAGAAATCGTAAATCGACCTTAAAGAAAAAAATAAACGTATAATTACAGCACTAAATAAATATATTTATTGAAGAAATATGTAATACTCCCCAAGAAAGTCCACAAAGCATTAGTTTTTGCAGAATACGTAATATGACGTCATATACCCAAATTTACGGAAAATCGCTTAAAAATTGAATTTTAAAAAAATCGAAAGCGAATTTTAAAAAAAAACTCTTTGAGGTTAATAGCATAGTCACCTACAGCTTCTATGTGCCAAGTTTCACACTTGTGGGTTGCTTAATTTGGCCGGAATAGGTGAAACACACAAACTCTTTCTTTTATATATGAAATGCCCGTTCTTCGCACGGATTAAGTTTTAAAAACCAAAATTCATCTATTATAGCAATCAAAGTAGAAACCTTAAATATACAAATAAAAGTCTAATTTTGACGAAACTACAATAAACAGCTCAGAACAAAAAGAAAATGTCAGAAAATCTCATACGTTAATAAAAATTCGTATTAGCCTTCGTGTTCTTACGTATTAGCATCACCGCAGCCAAACTGGCACTAAGCACACACACACAAATCACACTATATCCCAACAAAATCCGACTGATTTTTTTTTCACATAAAAACACAAACACAGAATCTTTGTTGTTTTGATATCAAGGAGCGATTAGCATGGCGCCAATTTGGCTGTGATGACACTTATATGTAAGTATCATAAATTCTAATTTAAATCACACTATTGGCAATCTAATAATCCCAATTAGTTTGAATGGAGTGTCATTTTCTATGGTACTTCCATATTATCGCAACCTATTGGCGACATTACATGAAATGAAGCATATGGTTGCCAATTTGGTGAGTTATTAATTAAGTTGGCAATAATACGCAAGTATCAAAAAAGGTTATTGCTTTTTACCTTTATCGGCTAATTCCATGTTTCATCGATGTTGCAAAATAGTACCAGAATGTAGCTTATAACAAAAAGAAAAGGTACTGATGTATTATTGCAACAATCGCCAATTTGAAATAATATGTGAGTATGTGCGAGACACTAAAATAGAAAACATAGCATTAATTTAAATTAAAAGGTTATCAAAAACAAAAGAAAATTAAGATTATGGTACAAAACAGTTGCAAGGACCTTAGGTTTGCACATTTGCTTCTCCTTATTCTTTCTAACCTAAATGTTGGTGGTATTATCAGTCTATGGTTGTGCTTGGGTTACAAAAAAATTTTCAGATACAGCAAAGAGGTTTGAAGAGTGTAATCAAGCTTTTTTTGATAATCATAGTACAGCTAAGATAAATCAGGAGCATATCTAATCTAATCTAAGCTGACCATCTTTGGGAAACTGGAACGCGAAGCGTTCCTCCGTCCCATACTTGATGTGTAGCGCCTTGTCTCGTTGAAGGGCCTTCATGAGGGAAGAGCGTCCTGGTTGGTTGAGAGGGATGGAGGTGGGAGTGGCTTGGCAGGTTGATTTTGGCAGGGAGCATAAAATGAAATAGAACATTTTATGGAAAGTAAATATTTTTAAAAGTGGTTACAACAATAAAAATAGTAGCTTTAGGCCTTGCAAGATGGGTAGTTGTTCCATTACGCAATCAACATGCATTATTACAAACCACAAAAGGAAATAAGAAATAATTTGAACAAAAATTATACACAGTTACACAAATTCAATAAGGTGGATAAACTTAACTTGATTACAATCCATCTGAGATTCATATCATGGCACAGGTTTTTCGGCACCTAAGTTAAACTTAGAACCAAATGACATCGCCTGAATATTAGTAATTAGTACACTTTAATGGTACATATTACCCCATTCCATCAGCATAGAATGATTATCTAGTCTGAAAAAGTTGTATAAAAAAACATCCTTTTTTTTAAAGAAACGAAAAAGATATAATACGTTGGAAATCAAATACGAAAATATCTACTGTTATCAAATTAGTGTTGCTAATCGGAAAAATAAAATTTAGAAAAACATTTTTTTAAGACTATTTTTTCGAAAAACAAATGTAATTCTTCCACAAAGAGTTAAAAAAAATGAATAAATACAACTAAAATAAATATATTTACAGTTAAATGTGCTTAAATCCCCTCCAAAACTGCTCAAAATATTAATTTTCGCAAAGTTAAGACTTGACATGGCTGATGACGTCATATCTCCATTTAGCTGAAAAATCGCATAAAAATTGAATTTTAAAAAAATCTGAAGCAAATTTCGAAAAAAACTCTTCGAGGTTAATAGCATAATGACCTATATCTTCTACATGCCAAGTTTCATACTCCTGGGTTGCTTAATTTGGTCGGAATAGGTGAAACACACACACACACACACACACACAAACTCTTTCTTTTATATATTAGTATAGAGTATAGATAACATAATTTACAAAAAAAACTTTTCTACACTTTTGTGCTGCAAATTCTTTTATTTGCTCTTCACAGTTTAATTCTTTAGGGAGATCGGTATTAAAAGAAAGAAGTTATAAATAATTAAGTCTAGTATTTGTCATTGATGTCCTATATTTGTTTTCTATATAGGACATTTTAGAGACTGCACGTCCCATTTCACTATTAATAGGGAGCGTTAAAATCTTTAAAATGGTAATAAATTTGGAAAAACGTCAACAAGTTTCTTTTCAAAAATTAAATTTAACATATCCCTACAAGTATAGGGTAGCTCAGTTTGTTTTAGATAAGTTTTGAATCGAAACCCTTCATTTACTAATTGTTGGTCTACGTCATCTGAATAGGGCGTACATTCCCCAAAGAGGTCGTCGTTCTCTTTACTTTGATCTTGCAAATCCATCAAAATTTTTAATTTTTTACTGTATTCTGCACATACTTGACTTCTATTTAAATCAAGGATTAGCTTATCTAACGCAACAACCCTTTTAAATTTTTCTGTCCCATACACAGTTTTTTCTGTGGATTTATCTACAAATTTTGAAATAACCCGTCTCTTGTTCACATCACTGTTTTTACTCTAGGACTTAATTTTTTAGCTGCGTCTTAATACTCTTTTTTTTAAATCTGAATCATGAACATAGTTTATAAACGTTTTTAATGACATAATTAACTTATTCCCTTCACAGATGTCCAAACCAGGAGTCTGTACTTTTTTGTTAACTGAATTAAATCTTTCTAAAATTTCTTCCTAAAATATCATTAAAAGGGCAGTTTCGAGTTTTGTTAGTTTATTAAATAAATTTACTGCCCCTTTTCGAAAATAAATTTTCTCATTTTCATTGTCACTAAATGTTTTTAAAATATCCATGTTATTATTATAATTATCTTTTAAGGTTTCAACAGCATCATAGTGACAAGACCATCTGGTGTGACTTAAACTTTTTAATGAAAATTTCAGTTTAATGTCACGATTTAGAAGTTCCCACCTACGGGTCAAAGCAAAAAAGAAAACATTCATATATGTTGCACTAAACCAAAGAAGTTTACGATTTCAGTTGCAACTTTAACTGATTCTACACTAACCAGACTAAGAGAATGTGCAGCACACGGCACATAATTAGCAAATTTATTATTTTTTTCTTTTAGAAGAGCTTGCACACCATTATATCAACCTGACATATTGGCAGCGTTGTCAAATGACTGTCTCCAACAATTACCCAATAGCAGTTCATTCACGTTCTTTATGAAGTTTATAAGTTATAAGTATCTAAAGCTCATCGTGTTCCCCCCGCCCCCATTTATCAAAACTGAAAATTTTATTTATATATAATAACTTTATTTTACAACGCTATTTAAACTTTTATTATAAAATAATAAAACGTTTTAGCTTTATGTATATACTTTTTACTTGATTGTGAATATTCTTTTGCTTACTATCTCGGGTTCCACGAGATAATTTTATACTCGTTAGTTAGCACGTCTTGCAAAAACTAAATAGTTTTCTAATGGAAAATGCATCTTTTTACATTTGTGGAAAACAACTCCTATAATGAAGGCAAACGAACAACACATTAACAGAGTTGATGTTAAAATCTAAATTTAAGCAAGAACAGCTTCTAAAAATTTTAAGTTTCAAATTCTCTCTTATGCAAAATACACGGGGTTTCTCACGCATCTATTAATATTTTAATGCCATTCAGAACATTGTGTTTAGGTGAAATATATTTCTCAACGTAAGTGGGGCTACAAAAACAAAGTATAAAAACAAATTAAATTCAGAACAAGTAATGCGATTGCACTTTATCTCAACAGACCTAGACTTCGACAGTTCGTGTGAAAAAAAGGAAGCACATATCTCACAGTTACTAAATATATATAATGTATGGATAGGTGACGAATCATATATTAATATTATTAATGAGTAAATTATATTAACAAAATTTAGATTAGAACTCTTTTAATAATAAATGCAAATGTGCTTTCTGTAATTGCTTTTACATGAAAAGCCTGTAACATGTTGATCTAATTCTATTCTTCGGCGTATGTGTATGGAATGGGGTTCTACGAAAACACTTTCTAGTTCTAGGGATTCCACGAAAGCATCTTCAAGTTCTAGGGTTTCCGTGAGTTCAAAAAGTTTGAAGACCACTGTCCTAAAGGAACACTGCTAATACACAAAGTCTCGTCTCCAAAAATTTTTCTGAGTCATGCTCTCCCCTTGCAAAACATATTTTCTTTTCGTGCTAACCAAACTAACATTAAGTTTTTATGATCAATAGAATTTTTATGATTTTTTAAGCAACTTGTTACGTTTTTCCAATCAGAAAAGCCGGTTGTGTATTGAGAATTTGTTTTAGAAAAAGTTAGCAGGTCAAACAAAAAGCACTACCTATACTAGTTGAATAACACAGTCAAAAGATCTTTCTATTTTACGTTTTTTAATGAAATGCTTATTTGCGAAAAAGATCTCTTTTGTCCTTTATATTCTCTTACCGAAACAGAATATACAAGGGGTGATCAAATGATAAGGTACGAAACGACATAAAAATGAAACAGTTAAATATTTGCATATTCCGCCATGGGAGAATGTAGTGAGACTTCTCAGGATGCCATTGGAGGCTCTGACTGGGATCGGATCATGCGCGGGCGCCCGCATGCGCAGGAGAGAGCAAAGGCTCTTATAAAAAGCGGCGTCCAAATGATGCGGCAGTCCGTATGAGGACTGGATGGCGTTCGCGTTTCAAAATTCGACGATTGAGGAGGAGCGAAGTGTTATCCAATTTCTGACAGAGGAAGGTGAGAAACCGGCAGCTATTCATCGGCGGATAGTGACCGTTTACGGGGAGAAATGTGCCTCTGACATGTCTGTCAGAAAATGGAGTGCCCGTTTTCGTGCAGGCCGTGAGAGTGTGGGTGATGACCAGAGACCAGGCCAGGCAAACACTGTCATCATAAGCGATCTCATCGACAAGGTGGACGACCTAGTGAGAAGTGATCGGCGTGTCACATTGCGAATGTTGGCGCTGAAGGTGGATGTCAGCTATGGAACTGAGTGGACAATTGTTCACGACAGGTTGCGATTTCGGAAGGTGTGTGCCGCATTGGTTCCGAAGCAGCTCACCGACCAACAAAAGAAACTACATATGGGACTAGTACTGCAACATCTGTTTCGGTATCAGGAAGACCCCGCTTTCATGAAGCGGATCGTCACAGGTGATGAGACCTGGTACCATCACTACGAGCCAGAGACAAAGCGGGACAGCATGCAGTGGAAGCATGCGTCGTCACCTCCCCCTAAAAAGCTCAGAGCCGTGAAGTCAGCAGGCAAGGTGTTGCTCACTGTCTTTTTCGACGTTCAAGGTCAGCTACTTGTGGAATTCCTCGAGCACAGAAAAAGCATTAACTCCGATGTGTACTGTGAGACACTCCGACATCTACGCAGGTTCATCAAGAACAAAAGACCGGGGCTGCTCACGAAGGGTGTGGTTCTGCTCCATGATAACGTGCGTCCACACGTCTCCAGAGTCACACAAATGGAACTGGAGAAGTTCAAATGGGAGACGTTGGACCATCCGCCCTACAGTCCGGACATGTCGCCCTGCGATTTCCATGTGTTTGGTCCACTGAAGAAACACCTGAAAGGGAAGCTCTTCAACTCGGACGACGTACTCAAGGATACTGTGAAGGACTGGGTCTCGTCACAGCCACAGGAATTCTGGGAACAAGGAATCCTGCGGCTTGTTCATCAGTGGGATCGTTGTGCTCAGGCCTATGGTGTATATTTTGAATAAAGTCTACATTTGTACCTACCGTGTAGTTTCGTACCTTTTCATTTGATCACCCCTTGTATATTATTAGGATTTTTAATTTGAAAATAACTCATTTTATGTGAAAGGATATAATCAATAAAACTATTAATTAGCAATTTAGGCCACGAACCCACGTGTCAACGTATATCTTAAACTCATACCCAACTTTTTGTAAACACTTTTCGGTTGGGGCATTACTGATGTCCTCTGGCTGAACAATATATTTTTTCAGAAGGCCGCTGGTCATTGAGATCTTTCCTATATATTCATCATTAATATTTACTTGTTGTGTTTCTCCGTTTTCTTTGGCTATGTTCCATTCCCTTTTACTTCAGTGGCGTAACGTACAACCACGCATTGCGGGGAGCCCCAAGGTTCTAGGGGGCCTAAAGTCTATGTTATCTTATGGTTTTTCAATCTTTTGTAAGATCTTATGTGGGGACCAAAACCTGACTTTGTAGGGGTGCCCTAATATTCTCCGTTATGCCACTGTTTCTCTTGTTAATGTATCTGCGTATCAGCGCAATGTATCTTATTACTTTGTTCCATTGTAAAAAAAAAGTTGAAATTCTGACACATTAAATTTTTTCTTTTGCTCGATTTAACAGTAATTTTCGTTTTTCCGCTCCACTTTTATATTTTCCACCAGACATATTTATATTGTTAACCAAGGATTTGATTTTCCTGAAAATAAATTTAAAAGTTTAGGTCATGAAATTACGATAACACAGCCGACTATACTTAATAAACTAAAAATATTCTCTAACAAATTTTTACAAAACAATATAGTATATTTCTGAGACAATTAAAAAAGTACCTGGTTTATTTAAAAAAATAAAAAATAATTGTCTATACCTAATGCCTACCATTGTCTAAAACCTAAAATACTGATTATTATTATTTATTGGCCCATCACTTTTATAAAGGGGTTTTTATAAAAATAAACTTTGGAAAATTATTTACCCCACTTTAAATAAATACTGTTTTTCGTTATCATTCATTATTTGATGTTGCTACCTATACTTAAAAGAATTTTTTGTCCATAATATTGGCGGGAAATCTCCATAATCCACATAAAATGACTGTTATTTTTTTCCAGTCTGCAGAAGTAATTAAGTTACTCATCGCAAATTTTACACTAATCTCAATACAACAGGCGTAATTTTTTTTACTCATCACAATACAGCATACATATCTATGGGAAATCTTGATGTTTTCAATCTTTGAAAATTTTTGAAAATACAGAAAATACCTTAATCATAACTTCACAATATCTTCCTACTTAAATAATTTATAAATGTGTATTGGTATTTTTACTTGAAACTTGAATAAACAGAGACCTAAGTATCTTTCTATTTTAGGTATTATGCACAGGACACAGCACCAAGTCTCAGTATATTATTGTAACTTAGAATTTTTATAGCACAAAAATAAATGGATACAGAAAAAGTGCCACTACGTTCGTATGAGTGCTTGATGCTCATCGGCGCCGTCCTATGATAGAGCCTCTGTATATTAATTATTAATTTCAGTGTTTTCGGTGGTAGGGCGGGGAGAACAAAAGTAAATTGCTCTTGCTTTCGAAAATAAAAATAAATTTTGATATGGTACTTCGAGTATATTTTATTTTTGATTTGTATTTTTTACTGCTTTATTGTTTTATTACTATTTTGATTGTAAGCCTCTTTTTCTGTTTGTTATCTTTATAATATAGTGTACAGGACCACAGTAAGCATTTAAGATAGTACTTATTTCCAGTTGCAGAGGTTACGTGATGCTTCACGTACTACATCGGAATGGCGTCCTCCTACAAGTTTACATAATATAAACAAGGGTTTTTGTACATGTGGCGCCATCTATTAAATATACTAAAAACTAATATCTAACAATCTTCAACGGGGAACGGGGCCCCTGGAACTTGGGGGGCCCTGGGCTGCAGCCCATTAAGCCCATACGTAGATCCGGCCCTGCTCTGTAGTACTTCCTCCTAATGATTTTTTTGGCACTATAAAACCTAACTGTATTGTTAGAGGTTGGAAGATTTTTGTCCCCTTCTTCGGCAAGTAATCGGCAAATCGCTGCAGAGTAGATCCACCTCCTCGTTGGTGCACCCCGGAAACGTAAATTAGGTTAAAGTGTAGTATAGGGGGCTCTTATCGATGTCAATTTCTTTTGGCAACCAAAGTCGATCGCCAAGCTACTTCTCTTAGCGATAGGCGTCCGGAAGCTAGAATAAATTCGTTATCTCACCATGATATCCATATAAAATTCGCCAAATCCCTATACTACACTTGAGCCCATAAATTATTTCGGCTAAGTGATCAACTATGTCGGCATGTGTCGCCTTCAGTGCTCTTCTCTACGTGTTCTTTAGTGGAATGATGGAAGTCTGATAGATAAAAGGAACAAACAAGGCCGGACAAGTAATGCGCAATTTCGTTGGCAGCACCTATTCCTACTTTTTACAGCCTTGGAATTCAAATTCCTCTTTTTTGGGGTTTCTATATTTGGCTCTCTATGAATTATTGGCTACTTTCAACATAATTAGAAAAAAAGTGCAATGTATTGTATTTTTTGGATATGCTGTGTTGAGTGTGTGTTTCAGTATGTGTGCATCTAATAACCTATTATAAATATTGTGCGTTTATTGTTTATAACTTTACTACTGAACAATTTCAATGTTTTTTCAATTTTTGTTTGAATTTTAAGATATAAATATGTTTTCATTGTTTATTTGTTGTATACAAGTTCATTAGAAATATGGTATGTTTATAAAATAAGAATTAAGATTAAATTTTTAAAAATATTAAGTGAAACTGGAAAAACAAATGTAGAACTGTAACTATATTGTAGACTTAAAATAGAAGAGTAAAATATTTTAGTTAATTGATATATTTTTGATTATTTGCAATTTTTAGTAAATTTTTATTAATCCTTATAACATTTGAATAAGGTTTAGCAAATTTTTTCTAAACAGACACTTGAGGATCATTGTTACAAAATCCTTTTAACTTTTGCAGCTGAAATTAAATCATATTTTCATTTAGAGCAATTCTTATATTATATATAGTATAATAAAATGAAAAAAAAATAATAAGACAAAATTATACTACCCACAAAGCTAAATGATAGAAAACAGATTCTAAGAAATATAACTAGAAAAATATTGATATATATATATATATATAATATAATAATTATATATATATGTATTAATGATAAAAGAAGAAAATTGTGTTTTTTTATTTATCTATATCATATTGACTGTTATAAAATGGTAGGAATTACATGCATTGCCTTTTAAATACTGTTTAGAATTAAAATTATTTTCAGCTTATGCTAAACAAAAATTGACTTGAATTCCATATAATTTTTCAGTTAAAAAACAGTCCAAAATTATGTTTAGATTGTGATTTAGCTAATATATAAAGGGTATAATTTATTTTTCAGTTCTGTTCTTACTTTGCTGAAAATTCATTATAACCATTGTTCACAATAAGAGATTCATATTTCAGCTATGCTTAAAACGTGTGATTAAACTTAAAATTCTGTAGTATAAAACTGAAAACATTTTTAAAAAATTATTAAAAAGTATAGTATTATAATCATTTTAATCATCAGTAGTATTGATGTACTTTTTTTTAAAAAAAAATTTTTAAGTAAATTTCATGAAACAGTATTATTATTTATTTTTTTTTAGCTATATTGAGTAGAGATAATTTTAAAATAAGTTTTCAGTACTTCAAAATTAATTATTAATGGCAGGAAAATAATGATAAATTTTCAAAATACCTTAATGTATATTTTGCTTGGAACACATATTCCAGTAAAAACAAGGTTTTAATAAAGGTTTTGAAGAAAAGAAAAAAAAATTTCTTACAGAATTCTTTTTTTTAAAAAAAATAAGATTTCTAATAATAAGAATATATTATTATTATTACATGACAGTGGCTGTTTTCTTTCATTGAATTATAATTTCTTGAAATAAAAATTTGAATTTGATGTATTGAGATATACAAATTAAATATTTGTTTTAAAAAATGAGATTGATTTTTCCTGAAAATTTTACTTCAATGAAGAAAAATGTATAAGTTTTTCTTCCTCCTTTTTTTTTTTTAATTTGGGGGTTGTTAAAAAGAAGGATTAATACATTTTTTCTTTCTCGTGTTTAATTCCTTTAATAATTTCCTTTGAACTTGATTGTACATTATCCCAAATTTCCCGTTACTGTTCCGAATGTTCAGTGCTTGCTTCAATTTTTCACTACTCGGTTTTAGTCCCAAATTTATAGCATATATTTTTTTAATTATCAATGCTACACTGTCCAGAAATGCCTTCACTTAGTCCAATAAGATGTGCCAATTTCAGAGGTAGATGGAAATATAACTGCATATTTTAATAAGAACCTGACGTTATAATTGTTCAAATGTTTAAAACTGTCAGAGTTCCCCATTTTTTCTTCCTCGCACTAAGGCTGCAACTTAGCTAGTATTTAGCACCATGAAGAATTCAGCAGCTTTTGTAACAAAACTGCCCTGACTTAAATAAGATCATAATAGAAAAAGATGCTCTGAAAAATATTCATACTTTTTATATTATGAAGGTACTTCAAAATAATTTAGAAGGGTTGCAGATTTATTATTTTAAAAAAAAAATGAATACTGAATTTTAATTTGTTCTTTACATAAGTATTAAAAACATATCATTATTAAAAAATAAAACAAAAATTGTTTATTTGGGTATAAATATTTCTTGACCAATAATTACCTCCACACCACAGTAACTATAGTAAAATTAATTTATTTGTAAAAAAATCTATATATATATATATTACATTTTGAACTTCAAAATCTTTATATTGAAGCAGCTATTCATTTTGAAATGGCATTTTTGATAGGAAGGAATAATATTTGCTCACTATTCCCTTAACTATTTTTTATTTCAATATATATAAAATTTAGTGAGGAAGTATTTGATGTTATAATTTACTGTTGTGTGTGCGTTGAATAATTTTTTTAAAAATTGTTTCATATGTTTAAAATTTCTATCAATATATGTATAAAATCTCAATAACTTGACATGCTATTCTTTGTATACTTTTTATGTGGAGGATTTAATCAGATAACATTTCATTCTCCTAAATTCCACACATTCACAACAGGAAGCTGTGATTTTTAGAATTTCAGTGTTGACTGAAATGTTATACTTCTTTGTGTATATTCAGTTTCTTTTATTTTATTTAAACAAATATGTGAATGCAGTTTTTAAATTTCTTTTTTAAAACACTACTGTCTTTCCAACTCTAACTCAGGGATTATATTTCTGAAATTTTAAAAGCATTTGAATAAATTGGGTACAATTCAGGATTAATTAGAATTTTAAAACTTATTGCTGAAGTTATTTTAAAGTTCAGATTTTAGATAATTTCCACAGCCATATACTATTTCAAATTTAATGTATTATTGAACATTCTCTGCCTGGACAAATTATGCTCACAAAAGGGAAAATCACTACCTTAGTTTACTAGAAGAAAGTGGCAAAATCTTTGCTGTGTGTAACTCAGTAACTTTAAATTAAGGACATGAAAACTGAAAATGGATGATATTTTATTACTCCAATAATTCTCAGTCCTTTCTATTAAAAAAAAAATTAATCAAAATAATGGTTGAATGTAAATTTAATTTGTCGTTTTTTTTTTCTCTTTCACTATTTACATTTATTACAAAGTGAATGCTTTTTCATACTTTTGATTTTTCTATCATGTCTCTATTCAAATTAACTTTTCTGATATTTTATTTGGAGGATTGCTATGAAAGAGACGAAAGTGTGGTTCTACAATAGGATAATTGGATCCTCCTAGACCAGGAAAAGGGAAGGAATCTTAGGACCACTCCTTTGAAACTTCTCACTCATCTCATGATTCACATGGGGGGAGGGGGCTATTTTACGACACCGACACTCGAACACAAACGCGCCTTAATTAGCTTGTTAAAAAAACATGGAAACCATTCTTCTCATTTCTTTTCCCCTGATTTATTCTTTTTGGCTAGATATTTTTAACTCTATATCTTGATTAGAACGAATATTTTAATTATATTACAACACAAAATATTTTTAATGTAAACGGATTAATAATTTTTTTTTGAATTTTTGTAAAGTATTAATAACATAAAAATAGACATTTTAATCAATACTGAAAAATAATCGCTATTATGCATCTCTCTATGCTGTACATCAAATATTATCATTATTACACTTTTATTAAGTTTTTCCACGCAATTTATTTGTGAGAAATTTAATGAAAATATTATTGTATGAAAAATATACATCTAAAAGAAATTATATCAAAGTCATGCTTCTATTAGAAGTCTTTTTTTTATAACTATTCGACGGTGTGTGAAAAGACTTCATGTAAGATTATAGCGAGATAAAAGGTCAAAAAGCAAAATGACCTTAGAAGCAGTACATATATATTTTTTACATTTAAAAAATATGAATTTTTTCGTTTACTTTTTTGCTGGTTCTTTAAGTTGCTTTCTTAAAAAATGAATGTTTTACAAAATCATTAATTAAACTCATTGTTCTTAAAAATTTATTTCCCCTTCCCCCCAAAAAATATAATTTTTTTAAAAACACGTAAGGAGGGAAAGTACCTTTATACATTGTAAAAATCAATTTTTGCAAAATATTTTTAAAAATTATTACAGAAGGCTAGAAACGTTTTAAAGCGAACCTAATCAATATCCAACAGTAATTACGCTCTCTGCAATAAAAAATATAGATGTGAACAGAAACTAATATTATAAAAAAAGTTAACAAATAGATTTTTCGTTAATTTCTGATTGAATTTCGTTGGCTGGTCTCTTTTGTTTTGTTAATATCGCACTTCGAAACAACGTGAGGGGTATAGAGGTGACGAACTTCGTAATTTTAAATCACGATGAATTCAGGAGGATGACACCTGATTTGACATTTTACTCTCCAGACTGTTCAGATTGGAAATACACTATTAATATTTTTTATTTAATATAGAGTTATATAACAGAGGCGTAGCTAGGTAACCAAACGCCTTGGTGCAACAACAACAACAAAAAACACCGAGGGTCCTATTTTGATTGGACTTTATCAAGTAAAAATATATTAGTATTTTAAATATACAAAGCTATTTTAACATCAGCCCTTTATCATGATCTGCAGAATATAGGAAGTTGCCGTGTTAGCCTAGTGGACAAGGTAACAGACTAGTGGCTGGTATGTCATGAGTTCGAGCCCAGTACCACTAAAGACCCGCCGTGTAGGGGAGCAATGCACGTCAAATCTGTTGAGAGCTCAAAAGTCCTCCCGTTGGTGTGGTAGTTAGGAGAGGGGATGCCTGCTCTGGCGTCGTCCTCGTCACTTGACCATGGTTCAAAATTACGAGGTTCGTCTCCAAAAGCCCTCGTCTGAACAGTGCGACGTTAATATTCACTCACGCAGAACAGAGGAAAGTAAAGCTACATACTACTTACAGGTATGTGTATGAGTTTTCCTGAGTAAACTTTAGTGAGATTACCCAGGTTCGATTTAACACGGGATAGACCAGGAAACGATACAAAAAATAAATATGAAAATGATACTATATTATAATTATTTTTAAAAAACACCCCTGCAAAAGTGGGAGTGGGACAAAATTACATAAATCTATTTATTACAGATACGAGTTGTGGCGAAATACTCGAAGAGGAAAATAGCTTATTATGAATAATACTGTTATTAAAAAAAATTACCAAGAAGAAATAGCTTCCTGTGTAAGTTTAAGACGCATTTTTCATGGAACCTGAAGCTTATTTTGAAGTAACACTTGGAAAAATGAAAAATAACATAAATTTTCAATAAGTAAATTCGCAACATCATATACGGAAAGGAAAGAGAAGCCCCTGACCACTCCCAAGGTGTTCTCTCTCAAAATTGGGGTGGAACCGAGCCAAATCGTACTGTCACCTGCATGGTACTCAAAGCTACGGCTAACGACAGGCGTACAGTCTAGCCATGATGAATATCGTGGGCCTCGATCTGACTACGTCAGACAGGTGGCATTAGTAACAATAACAAGGAAAGGAAGGATTTTCTCTCTGAATTGTTTAAATTTGTTTTTAATTTTAAGAAATACTTAAATAGCAGATAAATTTAAAATTTTAGGTTTTTTTCAGAATACACAAGCATTCTTCCGTTTTCAATTTTATAAAAGAATGTAGAACTATAATGTACATCCTTCAAAAGTTATCTAGTGAAAAAGGAAGAAAGCCAATCATTTATTATTCTTTTTGTGTTCATACTTTTTGCTATTGAAAAAAATTGAATAATTCCATAACAAAATTTTCTTTGATGCTTTAAAGTTTGTACTTAACAGGAAAAAAAAAGTGAAAAATAAAGCTTCATATGCATTTTCAAAAATTAGCTTCAAAAATTTCCCCTTCATTTTGTTACAAGTAATCGTGAATCGCAATACAATCAACATCATATGTACCAAATATTCACATGCACACAGAAATTTGTAAAATCAAGAAGCTCCAAACAGTGTTATGCATGACAAATATTTATATCTTATTTTCGAAACATGTAATTAAAAGATTTTAAAAGTACAAATTTTATGTTTTATTTAGAAATTACAGATGCAAAATCTTACATAAAAGTTCTTAAAAATCAATGCTGAAGCACGCATAAAATACTTTGCAATAGTAAAATTCAAACATTTTAATTAATAAAACTGAACCGTAAAAAATATGTTATAGAAAATTTATAAACACATTTCTGTTAAATTATATCTAGCAAAAAGTTTAAGTGAACATTTCGTATATAAATATAGATGCGATTTTTTTAAGATGAGCACTAAGCAATTTTTTCCCTTAGAATACATACGAAAACTTAGGACTTCTCAGATTTTATAAATTTGGTTGTAATGGGCTTACAAAGGAAGGGCGGTCATCTATAAAGTTTTTTAAGTACCACCAATTGTCTCACGGAAAATATTAGGGACCCTCTATAAAGTCTGGTTTTAAGCCCCAAGCCGGATCTTGCAAATGATTACTTATTCGACATCAGTCAGTCTATATGGGGCCCCTTGAATCCTGGGCCTCCCTGCGATGCGGAGGTATACTTTAAGCCACTAAGTACTACTAACATTTTTTTAAAAAAATATATAAAATATATTTTGACGGATTTAAGTATTAAATAAATGGAATTAACTGATTAAATTTGATGTTTTGTGAAAAGTAGTGAAAAATAAATTAGCAGCTCGCATCAATAGGATGACGTTTACTGTAACGACCATTAATTAAAAAAATTGAAGTTTATTTATTATTTTCAAGTCAAAATGTTAACATTCGTCAAAAACGTTTATATTCTGGATAATCTGTGCATGTTTTCACTAAATATTTCAACGTGGTTGACAGTATCATATGGAATGCATACATTTATTCCTATTAATGTAAATGAAAATGACTTTCGTATTATATGCTGCATAAATTTGTAAGTCAGAAAATTTTAGTTTATTACAGTAAAGTATTTATACTATTTAAGGGATTTTCTCAAAATTTTCTTCCTTGAATTACTGATTTCAATACACATAACATATTCATTAAAGGTAATATTAGTACTATAAATAAATGGTTTGGAATCACAAACAACTGAAAATTTTAATTTGGATAGGCGACGCAGTACCTCGAATTTCTGAAATGCTAGTGACAAATATGTGACACGTATCTCGTTTCTCCCATCCATATTTCGCCATCTAAGGATTGCAAGGATCAATTTCGTTTAATATGAAGCATACTACGATATTCAAAACAAAGGGTCGTGAATGAAATCAAGATTCGAAACCATAGCGCATTTGGAAAGCCCATTTTTGTTTAGCCTGACCATAACCCAAATATAAATTCTAATGCAAGCAAATGAATATAAAATTGCAATAAAACTTTCTAAACCTGATGAATTTTATTGAAACAGGTATGAAATGAAATGTGACTGGGGAGTTTATGAAATTCATATATAGGATGAAATCATTTTAATACAATTTATGGTGTTTTCCAATCGAAAAAAAAACCTTTTTATAATACTGAATTATCTGATGCCTTAAATTCATTTCATTTTAATTTTTTAAAAAAAACTTTCTTTTATATATTAGAAAATTACATTTAATGACAGATTCCAGTAATATCCTGAAATAATTTTTTTAAATAACACTGAGACTTCGACATTTATATAAGTGGCGTTCGAGATCTGATTCCAATACAAAGACAGAGACGGATTAAGTTAGTTGGAGGACCCTAGCGGTAAAAGGTTTGAGGCCCATGAATTCAAGAGTAATAAACTAAAATAGTGAAAAGGTTCGTTAAACTTAAAATCTCGTAATAAAATTTATAGCTATAGAAAAACTCAATTGCTCAAGATAAACCTTAACTTTAAAAAAATTGGAAATTAAAACTTGGAATTTCGGATAATATGTCAACTGGCTACATGTGATGACCGTCGTCCTTATATAGGCCTAGTCGATTTGTGCAATTGTAAGTCATACACATTTATTTGTTTGGGGTTTGTACGAGTATTTGACAACGTATGCTACGCACTGTTTACTTTTATGCGTCATAGTTGGGGCCTACATTTGTGCAGAGGCTCAGGGTCTACTTTTGCGAAAGGGCCCAGGGCCCAAGAAGTCTAAAGACATCCCTGCTTACTGTACTAAATATAAAGATGTATAAATGTGCTGTGTGTGAAGCCTTCTGTGCGTATAAATTGTACAAATCTTGTGGTAAGAATTGCTCAAGTTTAGGGCCCCTGGCGGCCATCCAGCCGCTTAATCCACCTCTGCACAAAGACCTTAATTTATCAGACTCTAACTAGGTCTGGGCCTATAGTATTTGTATCTCGTGAAGAAAGATTACCAAAGAAATTCAAAATTGAAAGATTTGCTAGATTTCTAAGCAAAACGATGTTTGATATCAGTGGCGTAATGTACGCTCCCGCAACGTGTGTGTGTGGGGGGGGGGAAGCCCGGTGTGTTATGGTTTTGCAATTCTTTGTAAGATATGGCTTGGGGCCCAAAATCTGATCTTGCATGGAGGCCCTAATATTCTACGTAACGCCATTGTTAACTAGTAAATTTTTTTCATCAGATTATTTTCCAAAAACTCAATAAATGTTTTGTTTTTCAAAAAATTTAAAATTTGCAAAAATTTCATTAAGTTCTTATGAATGTTTTTGTTTTATTGATTTTTATTAGATACATGAATATTTAGATCTATATAAAATAAAATGTACTCTAATAAACTTAATTTTGGTGAAATATGTTTGTTTTTTTACTATATCCTTTAACACGAAAAAATATTTCATTTCCAAAATAATCAGTTCGTGTTAAACAATTTTCACCGTAATCGGAAATATACGTATTTTTTTAAAAAAAAAAGATTAAAAAACAAAAATATTAACAGCTAAACTAGTTTCATGAAAATTTTTATATTATTGTATATGTTTGATTTCCTGTGCACCAATTGTCTGTACTTCATAATATTTAGTATTTTGGATAGCTAACCCTTCTAGCAAAGTAGACATGTTTTTAGAACTTATAAATAATATATGCGTATCTCATTACTTGGTACCATCCGAAACATTTTTCAAATGATTTACTACTTGCTAGTTTTCAAAATTACAACATACGTTAAATA
>BMAO01036779.1:0-124623 GCA_019973975.1 Trichonephila clavata | reverse complement strand
AAAAATTAAGTCCTAGTGTAGAAACAAAACATAGTGATGTGAACAAGAAACGGGTTACTTCAAAATTTGCAGATAAATCTACAAAAAGGCTCTGTATGGGAAAGAAAAATTTAAAAAGGACACGCTTATTGTTTCGTTAGATAAGCTAACCCTTGATTTAAATAGAAGTCAAGTATATGCAGAATATAGTATTTAAATTTTTGATGGATTTGCTAGATCAGAGAAAGGAGAACGTCAACCTAGAGAGTCTATTCCCTATTCAGGTAACGTAGACCAACATTTAGTAAATGAAGGTGTTCAACTCAAAACTTATCGAAAACAAAATGAACTGTCCTATACTTGTAGTGATATATTAAATTTAATTTTTGAAAAGAGACTTGTTGACGTTTTTCTAAATTTGTTACCGTTTTAAAGATTTTTATAACTCTCCCTATTACTAGTGAAGTGGAGCGTGCATTCTCTAAAATGTCCTATATAGAAATAAAGAACATGATGACAAATACTAGACTTACTTGTTTATCTCTTCTTTCTATTAATACTGATATCACTAGACTTAAAATGTGATGAGCAAATAAAAGTATTTGCAGCACAAAAGTGTAGAAAAGAGTTTTTTTTTTTTTTTTTGCTTTTTTTGTAAATTATGTTATTATTTATAACGAATTTAAATTGTTTGAAATAAAAAAAAAACCCGAGAGAGAGTTTCGTATATTTAAAATTTTTCCCAAAAAAATTTTTGTATAGGAAAATTGCAAATTTTTTAGTTACTTAGGGGGCCTTCCAGGTATCATTAGCCCAGGGCCCCCAAAGGTCAGGGTCCGGTCCTGTTCGTACATTAAAAAAAAAATCTGATAATCGATCTTTTTATCAAACGTGGTTACTGCAGTGAATCCATACACTTTATTTACTGAAAGATGATATGAGCATATTTTTAGATTAAGGAAATGAGCGCAAAATAATTCAGTAATTTATTCGCAAACGATGTCCGAAGACCAAGAAAGCGAGGTTGATGCACTAAAAACGTCAGCTTCCTAAATGAAGACGGTCTTCGAAGACAGAGTAAAGTTATGAGGACACAATAAAAATATCAGCTTCTTAAATGAAGACGGTTTCTGTAGACAAGGTAAAGCTAGGCGTCGGCATCATAAGCAAGGATGGTTTCCTAAGACAGGGTAGAGCTAAGCGTCAGTATGCTAACCAAGGACAATTTCCTAAAACAGGAAAAAGCTATGCGTCAACATCCTAAGTAATAACGGTCTCCAAAGACAGGGTAAAGGTATATGGATACAATAAAAACGTGAGCTTCCCAAGCGAAGGCGGTTTCCTAAGACAAAGTAAAGTTTTGTTAATACAATATAAACATTAGATTCCACCGTATTTGCTTAGAAAGGTTTGATAGTAATCGATACCCAATCGTACAGTATATGAGTGCGTTCGAATATTTTTTAAAAATTATTTCTAGACAGTTTCAAATGAATAGACAGTTTTTGATGAATCTCACACACACAGTAGTGGTATATTTTATGATTTGATCAACATATTTTTTAAAAAAATGGTTGAGCTATTGAAGACTGTATAAACTGTTTTCTTTGTCTAATTAAACAGAATCAAATTACTTAAATCTGTACAATCAGATGTCATTTCAAATCTTCAAGCTTTTAAGGGTTCCAGGACATACTCGAGGTAGCACATTGGCTGAGTGGTGTAGCACTTTGCACTTCCACACCGCAGGTCTGAGGTTCAAACCTCGGGCTGGGCAAGGTCAATCCAACCTTTCATCCCTTTTCAGTGGGTCGATAAATGAGTACCAAGCTTTCTTGTGGGAACTTAACACTGGGGGTTTCGCGTCAGACTGACCACCTGATCGGAACATCTGCTCATGCACCTCAGGGTCCAAGGTCACGTATACTGATATGGGCACAGTAGACCCTCATGAGCTGTAACGCTACTGAGTAAAGTTAAGGGCATACTCTAAACAGTAATACACCAAAATTTAGACTTCTTTTTTGTGATATCTATTTTTAATATTTCGAATAGACTTATATTTTTCGTATACCTATAATGAAGATACATTAGTAACTTTCCAGAACTACAATGATAACCTTTTTTTAGCTCAAAAGTTTTTTCTTTTTGTTTTTAGTTGCTCAGGATATAAATTTTAGTATCTCGCAATACATCTATACTAATAAAAGAAAGAGTTTGTGTGTGTGTGTGTGTTTCAGCTGTACCGGCGAAATTAAGCAATACAGAAGTATGAAACTTGGCATGTAGAAGCTATAGGTTGTTATGCTATTAACCTCGAAGAGTTTTTTTCGAAATTCGCTTTAGAATTTTTTAAAATTAAATTTTTAAGCGATTTTTCAGCTAAATCTGTACTAATCAGAGAAAAATTTGTGTGTTTCAGCTGTTCCGGCCAAATCCAGGAACTCAGAAATTTGAAACTTGGCATGTAAAAGCTATAGGTCGTTATGCTATTAACCTCGAAGAGTTTTTTTCGAAATTCACTTTAGATTTTTTTAAAATTCAATTTTTATGCGATGTTTCAGTTAAATGGAGATATGACGTCATCAGACATGCCAAGTCTTAACTTTGCGAAAATTAATGTTTCTAGCTGTTTTGGGGGGAATTTTAACACATTTTATAGTAAATATACTTATTTATGGTTGTATTTATTCGTTTTTTTTAACTCTTAGTGGAGGAATTACAGTTGTTTTTCGAAAAAAATCATCCTAAGAAAATGTTTTTTCTAAATTTTATTTTTTAGATTGGCAACACTAATTTGATAACAGTAGATAACAGTTGGAAAATGCATTGGTTTTCCAGTTCTCTTTTTTCACCAAAATTTGATTTTTTCCATATAAGACACATAAGAATCTGTTACTTTGATATTGTGGTGCAAATTTTGCTGTGATAACGCCAATACATAAGTACCCTTTTCCTTAATTGGCAGATTCCATATTTTTCCATTGTAACAAAAAAAAGTAGACAAATGCACGTGAAGAAAATGACAATTCAAACTAATTGAGATCAACAGATTGTCAATATTGTGATTTTAAGTTAGAATTTCTATTCACGTATAAGATTTTGCTTATGGTAGTTTCATCAAATCTTAATTTATTTATCTTTTGGTTTGATATAATATTATAATTTCTATACTATGTGTAAGGTTACTTTTATATTTATTTGTTTCTTTTATTTCAATTTTAAATATTTAAGATTTTCTGTTGTGTTTTTTTGCTGTTCAAAACTGTTTATGGCAATTTTTTTTATCAAAATTAAGGCTTACTTTTTCTGTTTTAGATAACGTTTTAATTTAAATGATGCTATAATTCCTATTTCAGTGTCACAGTTTTATTTTTCTGAACTATCCTTTTCTTGCATATCATTGTTGGTACAGTGATTATGTGATACAAAGACTCGAAAGTCTATTTTTCAGCCAAACAATAATTTGCGAGACCTTTTGTAAACAGAATCATAGATCATGATTACCTATTCATTACACAAATATCAAAGGTTTTGTTTTTTTTACAATCAATGAAACTGCACCTTCACTTCTTACCAGAAATTTTTTTTTTTTTTGTCATTTCCATTTGTTGACAAAAAAAAACATGTTAGAAAAATTATGGATGAACACGGAAACTATGGATGCGATTAAATGCTCATCAAAGTAATTTTCCTTCTGACAAAATCTGTTCATATGCAGATTGTATATATACACATGCATTGTATACACATTTTTACATATACCGTAATTTCGCGCGTATAGTCCGCGGACTATCTGTGTTTAAAATGCAAATTTTTGAAGCTGCGGACTATCCACCAGTGCGGATAATACGCTGGTTGTTCACGGTTAAAATTGTTGAAATTTAAAAAACACGCTGTCGTGAACTGCCGATGATCGGGATTTATAAAAGCCGGGATTGTTAGTGAAAGCGAGGAAATCACTGACAGTGAAGATAGTGATGCTGAAAATGAACTTTCGGACACTCTTCCCGAAAATATATTAGAACTGTTTAATTCTGATACCGATCAATCGGACTTTGAAGGTTTTCGTTAATGTAGTAGAATGTGTGATTAATTAATATATGATTAATTAGTAAGCACTGTTTTTTATTTGTATTTAGCGTTTTATTTCTGAAGGTATATTAGTAAGGAAGTACTTTTTTCTATTTATACTTAGTTCTTTGTTTCTAAAATACATTAATATTGCCGTATTAAAATAACGTAATTTCGGACGTATAGTCCGCGGACTATCCGGTGGTGCGGACTATCTGACGATTTTTGAAATTTTTTTATATAAAATCGTGTCTGCGGACTATACGATGGTGCGGACTATACGTGCGAAATTACGGTAAATGTTGTATATTTTAGAAAATGACACTGAATTCAAACTAATTGCTCTTAACATGTTGGTAATATCGTGAAGATAATGCTTCATATTTATGAGGAACCAGTATGTACCATGTTTTTTTTTGCGTGTCGCTGTTTTTTGCCTTATGGTCCTTATGACCGATAAGAATTCATCTTTGTTTTAATTGAGAAAAAGTCATAAATTTAACAAAAAGCTATTTGCTGAAACTATGATAAGGTGACCTTGAAATAATATTCTCATATTTTCTTTGGAATTCCATTTTGACCAGATTTTTTGTCATGACTTAACTTTGCTACTGGCAATCTTGCAAATCAGAAAACTGTTTCATTTGTGATCGTAAAAATTTTTGCACAGAAAAAAGATGCACCTTGAAAAGATTTTCTCATATTTCCCTCTGGATTTCTTTAAAATTCAGAGTTGAAATGATTTTACGTCTCGTGCTATCATGGTTTAACGTTGTTTCTTATTATCTGTTACTCACATAGTTTCTTGGAGATCATATGCATATTTTATTTTATACTGTCCATATAGGAGATATATATTATGTACTCATCATTTATGTACTCATTCTTTTGCTCTTTGCAATCAAATAATAATTTTTAGTAGAAATGTTGCAGAAAAGTTCTATAATTAATTTTTTAGCAACATGGTTTATTATTTGTTTCATTCAGTACTGTTGTTTGTTCTGAACTATTTCAACGGGGACCTGTTTTAGTTAGATTTTGATTTTAGTTCATACTTATTAAAGGCTTTTAGTATTTAATTACATCTAATACTGTATATTAGATGTATTACAGAGATGTTAGATAGTATTATATGAGGATAGTATTATATGAGGACTAATTTAATTTTTTTTCAGTTGAAGGCTTCCTAATATTTCTTATTTATGATAGCATTTAGTGAATCAGTTTATCATTAATTTTTTCTTTCAGGTCATCTATTGCAGGTTATTTCACCCATAGTTCCCATAGCAGAAACTCACTACTGCTATCACTTTTCTGTAATCTTTATTTATATTTGCTTTGAAAAAAATATTTTTAACTTTTGGTTATACTACTTTTTATACAGGATTTACCCTCACTAAAAATATTGTAATTCTAATAATAGATAAATTTTTGTTTTTAAAACTTAACCCGTGCGAAGAACGGGCATTTCAGCTAGTATTTTCAATAAGATTCCATTTTTTAAACAATATTACTCAAATATATAAAATGTTTTACACACACATGCATAAAATGAGGCACAAAACATAGTTAATGAGTTATTTGATGAAAATCACTGGATAATTTCTTTGAAAAAAATAAAAAAACAATTCTTAAAATTCTAAATTTCTTTTCGTATGTAAATTATTTTTAAAACATCGGGTACTATTTGAAGAAAAAAATTTTTTTTTTCGGTTTATTTATGCACAGGCATCTTTTACAAAAGTATAACAAATTTGGAAGAATGTAGTGCAATAGTCTGTATGAAGAATATATAGTCTGTGTGTGTTCTTATGAGATACTAATTTAATATTAGGTTGTTACCCATCAAATTATTTCTAACTTTCGCCAAGATGGATGATAAAATTACAATATGGTTATATTGACTTTTATCGTTTAGCAATATGTTTGCTAAGATGTTTAGTATACAATCCTTGCTTGTTTGGTTTATTTTTACTGTGGTAACCCTATTATGATCTTATGGTGTGAATTCCAACTGACATAAAGATAAATCTATCAGGCAGAATTCTTTTTTTAATGTTTCTAAATAGTGAATTTCTACTGCTTTATTTTTAACTAGCTGTTACCCGCCCGCATCGCTGGGTATTTCATGACGTTTTATAAATTTTTGCTGGTTATATATGTAAATAAATTATTGATATTTAAGTCCTGGCATTAAGAATTCGATTGTATTGAAAAATATACGCCCCTTACGCCCCCTCAACGGCACTTGGGGGTCTATTTTCACTAACGCATTTTGGGGCGTATCTCTATTCCATGAGAGGAATCTGCTTACCAAATTTCATGACTGTGCAACTAATAGTTTAAAAATCGGAATAATTATTTATATCTCCCCTTATCTTATAACACCCCTTGAGGGTCATTTTTCCCAAAAACCATTTTGTAGTGGATATATACTCCATGAAAGAAACATGTCTACCAATTTTCAAGCAGGTTGGTCAAGTAGCTTAAAAACGAAAATATTTACCTATTACGCCCCTTAATTCCCCCCCCCGCCACGCCACTTGGGGTTATTTTCCCCAAAACCATCTTGTATCTGATCTCTACTCTATGAAAGGAATCTATTTATCAAATTTAAAGACTGTGCGTCTAATAGTTTAAAAATGGAAATAATTATCTAAAACGCCCCTAAGCCCCCGCAATGTCACTTGGGGGTTGATTTTCACCAAACTCATTTTGTAGTGGATCTCTACTTTATGAAAGGAATCTGCTTATCCAATTTCAAGATTGTACGTCGAATAGTTTAAAAATGGAAACAATTACTTATAACGCCCCTCAACCCTCCGTAACGCCCCTTAAGGTTCGAATTTCGCAAAAAATCCGTTCTTAGCGGATCTCTACTCTATGAAAGGAACATGTCTACCAAATTTCAAGTCTGTAAGTTGAACAGTTCTGGAGATATCGTGATTAGTCAGTCAGTCAGTGAGTGAGTCGCTTTTCTCCTTTATATATATAGATATAAATTGTTGATATCTAAGTCGTGCATTAAGAATTCGATTGTATTAAAAATATACTTGTCGTCTCTTGATAAAAAAAAAAAAGGGCAGAACTTCTCTAATTTGTATTTTCTAAAACTGAAGTATAGAATGATGTTTGCACTTTCGTAACCCTATAACCAAGTGGATTCCCGCAAAACCAATTTTCGGTGGATCTCTACTCTGGAAAATGAACATGTAAGCCAAATTTCAAGTCTAAATCTAACAGAGGGAAAAATGAAATTTTTACTATCCCCCCCCCCCCCCTGTAATCCCATTGAGAGTCGTTTTCCAAAATAACCATTCTTAGCGGATTTCAATTCAACAAAAGAAAAATGCAAACCAAATTCCATTATTATTGTAGTTCACAAAAAAGATTTTTTTTTTTAATACGTTCCAGTAACCGCTTGCTACCCCAAGAGTTGATTTCCTTCAAATTCCTACTCTACGAAAGAAATCTGCTTATCAAATTTCAAGACTGTACGTTTAATATAAAAATGGGGATAATTATCTTTAACGCCCCTTGAGCCCCCACAACGCCACTTGGGGATCTGTTTTCACAAAACCCATTTTGTAGGGGATCTGTACTCTATGAAAGGAATCTGCTTACCAAATTTGAAGACTTTGCGTCTAATAAATTAAAAATGGAAAAAAATTACCTATAACGCCCCTTGAGTCCCCGCAACGCTATCTAGGGGTCGATTTTCACAAAACATGGATCTTTAATCCATGAAAGGCTTCTGATTATCATATTTCAAGACTATACGACCAGTAGTTTAAAAATGAAAATAATTATCTATAACGCCCCTTAAGCCCCTCAACGCCACTTAGGTTTCGATTTCCACGAAACCCATTTTGTAGCTTATATCTACCTTATAAGAGGAATCCGCTTACCAAATTTCAAGACTGTACGTCTTATAGTTTAAAAATTGGAATAATTATTTATATCTCCCCGTAACCCCCCCCCCCCCCGCAACACCCCTTGGGGTCAATTTTCCCAAAACCCATTTTGTAACGGATATTTACTCCATGAAAGAAACATGCCTACCAACTTCCAAGCTGGTAGGTCAAGTAGTTCAAAAATGAAAATATTTATCTATCACGCCCCTTAATCCCCCGCAACGCTACGTAGGGGACTATTTTCCCAAACCCCATCTTGTAGCTGATATCTACTCTATGAAAGGAATGTTTTTATCAAATATAAAGTCTTTGCGTCTCATAGCTTAAAAATGGAAATAATTATCTATAACGGCCCCTAAGCCCCCGCAACGCCACTTGGGGGTCAATTTTCACCGAACTCAATTTGTAGGGGATCTCTACTCTATAAAAGGAATCTGTTTACCTAATTTCAAGATTGTACGTTGAGTAGTTTAAAAATGGAAACAATTATTTATAACGCCCCTTTAACTCCCGTAACGCCTCTTACGATTCGAATTTCGCAAAAAAATCGTTCTTAGCTGATCTTTACTCCATAAAAGGAACATGTCTAACAAATTTCAAATCTGTAGCTTGAATAGTTCCGGATATATATCGTGAATAGTCAGCCAGTCAGTCAGTGAGTCGCTTTTCTCCTTTATATATATAGATAACTAACTTTTACCCGCGGCTCCGCTCGCGTTGATGTCTTTAAATAACTGTCAAAGTCGTAATTATTATCATTAGAAAGTAAATAATATAATATGGTAATTTTTTTATTGTTTGACTGGAACCAATAAAATTTAAAAATTCTAAAATTGAGCTTAGTTTAAAAAAACTGAAAACGCAATTTATTTTAATGATAATTAACAACAAAAATTCAATAACTTAAACTAATAATATCTTTAAAAATCGAAAGTATCTACGTTTAATATATAATTCCTCTTTAAAAGTGCTCAAAACAGAATATTATTCTAAGATGCTACTGTATACCATATTATATGTTCTTACGTCAGTTGCAAATATGTGAAGATTTGGGCATTGGCACACCGATCAGGTTACATATAGTTGGCCATGGGAAAAACATTGCTTTTCCAAATGCACCCCTGCTACATGAAATGTTAGCTTTGTTAAAAGCAACAGTAAAATTGGAAATTGAACTTGTTTGAATTGAAATGGTAGGTCAGTGGGGTACTTGGAATTCGAGGTATGATAACACTATCCCTTTTCATGACAAATGTTCAAATATTGGCACCAAGTATATTCTGCATCAGTTTTGTGATCTAAAGCCTCGTTTCTTTACTTAGTCGAGGAGCATCGAGATTTTGCATAACTGGTACATTTAGTTTTAATTGAAGTTTATGTGAGGGTACACCCGAACATTCAAGTGAATTTAAGAACTCCGTGGGATATCAAGTACTTTTTTCTTTATCCATGATTGTATTAATTGATAAATATTTCTTTATCCCCCCCCTTCTCCCCTGCACGTCATTTAAACTTTCAATGTTGATTTTATGCACAATGTCATTGTTAGGCGCCAATATTGATCTTGCTCGCAACCCCTGATCCCAATTTAAATTTTGTTGCAAGCCCGGGAAAATTTGAGCAATAAGATTTACATCATTTTCTTCTACATTACAAAATTCTCTGGAAGTAAAATATAACCTCCAGCATTTGCGTCCAAACATCCCTAACCGATTTTCAATTGCGTCTGTGCATAATGTTCTGAATCTACGTTATTATGACGATGCACTCTCATATTCGTTTTCAGACTTAATTGTTCAACTTTTGCCCATAAGCTTGAATTCACCTGCCAATATACACTGGTGTGCAAAAATTAAGGACGAGACGGTTTTTTCAATATAACTTTGTACAAAAGCATTCCAAATCAACACATTTAATACCGTAAGATTCCCAATACGTAAGGACATGAGTAATGTAAGCAACACTTACTAAAAGAGAAATCAGAGGGATAAAAAGAAGCTTTATTGAAAAAGTAGCATGGCGCGCAATGCGACTGAAAGCCGAAACATCCCTGTGATGGGTGTCCAGCAAGAAATATCCGGTCTTTAGTAGGGGATATGATCTCCCCTGACTGCTAGGCAGGTTTCACAGCGTCTGCCCATGCTGAGAATGAGGGTGTCAATGAGTTGTTGAGGCATTGCTGCCCATTCGTCTTGCAGCGCCAATCGAAGCTCCGGAATCGTTACTGGTGGTAAAGTACGAGCTGCCAAGCGTCTGCCTAGAAAATCCCATTCATGCTCGATGGGATTGAGATCCGGAGATCGTGCCGGCCAATCCATACGTTCAATATCCTCACTCTCTAAGAGCTGTTTGGCAGCTACTGTGCGATGACATGGTGCATTGTCGTCCATGAAAAGGAACTGCGGACCCATAGCGCCTCTAAAAAGACGCACATATGGAAGAAGAATCTCGTTACAATAACGGGTCCCGTTGACTGAACCTGCGTCGAAGATGTGAAGGTCTGTACGACTACCAAGCATGATGCCTCCCCAAACGAGAACACCGCCACCTCCATAACTGTCCCTTTCAATGATGTTCGAGGGATGATTGCGGCTTCCCCGCTCTCTCCAGATGAGTATGCGATGAGAATCGCTACTCAGACTGAATCTGCTCTCATCTGTAAAGAGTACTCGTCCCCATTCATTGTCTCTCCAATTCCGGTATTCCCGGCACCACAGAGAACACCTTCTCCGATGGGCAGGCGTTAGAGGTACACACCGTACAGGGCGTCGTGCAAACAGACCATCATCGTGCAGTCTTCTGGCCACGATAAAACGGGATATCGGTCGTCCAGTCGCCTGTGTCGTGTGTCTAGTGATTTCTCCCGCTGTCTACCGCCTGTTTCTTCTGGCCTGTAAGGCAATATACCGGGCATCTGCGGGTGTGGTTCCTCGTGGACGACCACTACTGAACCCCCGGATAGCTGTTCCTGTAGTTTGAAATTGTCTCCAAAGTCGTGAAACGATGCTGTGAGCAATTCCGAACTCTGCAGCCACACTTGTCACACTGCGACCTTCCTCCAACTTCCCAATGATTCGACCTCGGGTAAAAGCATCCAGATGTCGTCTAACAGGTTGATTATTCGCCATTTCTCGCTGAGGCAGCAACTCGGTGTGATTTTAACTGCTATACGGTGTGCAATCTCTTTGCCAGAAATACTAATCTTACACCGACAACATGCTTTACTACTCAGACACTCCCCCATTACGTCTACCTGCATATCTGCGCATGTGCTACCATACATCACCTCACTTAATCTCCTGATTGGTCTTTCTGTCCGCTCTGCCTCTTCGTTCAGCTGATACGCTAATTTTTCGACTTCGTCCTTAATTTTTGCACACCAGTGTATAATAAAGATACCATTCCTCCTATCATATCTGTACTATCTCGTAAATCCTGAAGAGTCCGATTAAACGCTTCTATAGCTTTCTTGTGAGACATCGTACTTTCATCCCACACTAAAAGCTTACATTGTGGAAGCATCCTGCCTTGAGAGCTATTTTTTTCTGAAATTTCAGTGAGTGAATCTTCAAATGCAAGATTAAGCGATAATTTTAAATGGAATGTGCAGTACAACCTTTGGTCAGTAAAATCGCGGCTGTACCAGAAGAAGTCATAACAACTGCTATCTTCTGGGTTTTTCTGATAGTCATTAATAATAAGTTAAGCTAAAACCTTTTTCCGGTTCCTCCAGGGGCGTCGAGAAAAAAGAGTGCACCACTGCCGGATTCTATTTTACTTAACACTTGCTGGAAAACGTGAATTTGTTCTGGAGTTAATTGAGGGATAAATTCTGTTACTTGATGTTGCAATGCTATAAAATCGTTGTTTAATTCTCAAGTAATTTCATTATCAAAGCTATTTCCGTCGACACGTCTAGGACTAATCATTCTAAAATCATGTAGCTTCTTCCCAACCATTCTGAAAACCTTTATTGAGTTTCGTTGTAGATGTGTTCATTGAAAGGCATATTTGGTATAAAAAAAATCTTCTTTGGTAAAATATCTTCCGCCATGTAGTCTTTGTACTTATTCCAAAAATTCAAAGTAATAAATACTTTCAAAACTAACTAAACTAATCAAAACTACTAAAGTGATCAAAACTTTTTATGAAACTGTCAATTAATATTACCATAGAATTTTCAATATCAAGCGCGCGCAATTCGCTAAAACTTTATTTCGTTTCCCTCTTTAAAAAGTGGGAGAAAATTTGCATTAAAATATCTGAGATTGTCGGAATAGAGAAGAACTTGTTAGCCAACTTGGCGATATTTCTCAAAGTTTGAGTTTGGCATTTAACAAACGTAACGTAATACACGTTAGACGTTTAATAAAAAACTATTTAAAAAATTGCTTTTTGTAATGATGCTAAATTACACTATGTTTCAGTTATTTGTTACAAATGTGAGAAAATTTTTATTAAAATTTCCATTATTGACCAAATGTATAATTTTGCGCCAACTTGGCGGAAAGTAAGCAACGTCAACGTTTTACCTGCATAGCTTCCGTTCCCGTAAGAATATGGGTATAAAATATATCTTATGTTACTCCCTGATAAAGTAGCTTTCCATTGGTGAAAGAATTTTTAAAATCGGACCAGAAGTTCCCGAGATTAGCCGGAACAAACAGACAGACAGACAAAAATTTTAAAAATTGAATTTTTGATATAAGTACCGTATATACCTTTAAATGCATTTAGTAAAAAGCTGCTAATTTGAAATTACAAACAGACACTTCAATTTCATTTATTTGTATAGATAATTCCAGATTAATGTGTTGAAGTTTAAAATATTGTTATTAATGCAAAATTATATCATTAAAATCTTTAGTTTAAAATAATAAAAACGGCTCCGGCTTTAATTTCATTAAATATTTTTTTTATTTAAAAATTTAATATTTCAAAATCATTATTTATTAATTTAAATTGTCAAAAATGAAATATATGCTCTGCTATTTTTTGCAAAATGATTATCTATAATTTTATATCATTCGATTTTATTATTAGAAATTTACGAAAAAATATTGTCCGTTAAATATTATAAAATATCCGTTTTTCATATTTGCTTAGATCCTTAACATTTCCCCCTTATTTCTGCTTTGGCAATGATTATTCACAAATCACAGGGAGGTACTTATTATGCTATTGTCTACGAATACGATCGCAAACATCCTAGAGAATTAATATACTTAGCTTTAACAAGATAACGAGGATTCAAGCTTTATTTTTGGTTACTCAAGAAAATATTAGCGGTAGCTGGAAATTTTGGATTGGTAGAACAGGAACACCTCTAAATGCTTCAGAAACAGATAAACATCATAAAAGATCAACAAGTCATCGAGAGGATCTAACATTAAAATTGAAAAGGTTACAAAACACTACACTACAAACGGTCACCAAAACTTTTCTAGAATTCATCTCCAACAAGAAAGGATTATCGATATTATCATTCAATTGTCAAAGTTTGCATGCGCATGCAGCTGACATAAAAAATGATGCTATCGTAAAAAAAATCAAATGTTCTGCTTTTGTCAGAAATTCCGTATATGAAAACGAAGAACCCTTGATATTCCAGATTTCAACTTTGTTATAGGATTCCTCTGAATACAAGTTTGTAGCGGCGCTATTTATCACAATACTCAAAAGATGCGTCACACTTCACATATGGACATACATACCAAATTCACTGGTATTGGTCATAATGTTTCTGATATAGGCGAAATAACCGTTGCTCGTTGCGATTCGAATGGGCAATACATAGTAATGGTTGCGTTATGCCGAATGGGCAATACATAGTAATTTCGCTGGAAAATCTGTAAGTTAGATACAACAATTTTATTGGAAAATTTGATGATTTATACAAAGAAGGTTCTCGATAAAAGATTTGGCGAAAAGTGGTGATGCCGATGATTTTAAGAACAGGCTTCAATGTCTTTGCGGATGATAAAATCACTAATTGAATTTCACAATGAAACACTTAATTTTAAATATGTCAATGATCAAAACTCAGTACTACAAAATGTAAAACGACGATCGATGCGGTTTTTGCTGATACTTAGATAATTTGGATCAAACATTTCCTTCTTACTTTAGTCACCATATTGTATCTTTTTGAGACAAATGAAATAAGACAGAAAGTAAAAGTCTAAGTATTGTTGAAATTAATGATGACAATGATGCAAACAGCGATTAAAATAATGTTAAAAATCAAATTGGACATTTAAGTAAATACAAATACTATCCTTAAATAATATGATTAATATTAACTGTTACTTCAATTGAATTGTATTTATATTTTGTCATGATCTTGTACACTTAATAATATATTTGAGTAATAAAAAGACCATATATTTATGCATTTAGTTTTGCTCAGGAGTGTGTTAATAGATGAAACCAGATTGATGTTGATAATTTTAATTCAAACATGATTTCAAATTTTAATACTAAAGTTCTAAGTTTTCACTTCATGGGCAGTCTCTATAATTTTTCATTTATTAAGCCACAAAGCAAATTATAACAATATGAATTACTGCTGTTACCCACCCGCTTCCTTAGGTATTTCATGATGTTTTACATAAATTTTGGGTAATATATTTATAAATTGTTATCTATAGATATCGCTAGATATCTATAGATGGATGAGCTTATAAGTCTAGCATTAGAATTCTGATTGTAGTGACATATACTTATGCCTGTAACTGTCGCCTGTTGAGAGGAAAAAGGGGGCAGAACTCATGTAATTTGTATTTTCTAAAAATCTCTAAAACTGAAGTATAGAATGATGTTTGCACTTTCGCTTATAACCAAGTGGATTCCATAAAACCAATTTTCATTGGATCTCTACTCCTGAAAATGAACATACAAGCCAAATTTCAAGTCTAAATCTAACAGGAAAAACAGGAGATTTTACAATCAATACCCTCATAATCCCATTTGAGAGTCGTTTTCCAAATAACCGTTCTTGAGTAGTTTTCAATTCAACAGAAAAATGCAAACCAAATTTCATTATTGTATAGTCTTTGTAGTTCGAAAAAGAATTTTGTCAGTATATATACCTTATTAATCTAGTTCCCAGGTGTAGATTTAAATAAATAAATTCTTGAGGATCCTAACAAAGAAACATGCTTAACAAATTTCAAATGTGGGTCTAACAATTCAAAGAACAGGAATTTTCTTCTATACACTTCTTGACCCCTCGCAACCCTACTTGAAGTCGATTTTCTACTCTTTGTTAGAGACTCTTGTCCATGAAAGGAACATACCATACCAATTTTCAAACAGGTAGATCTAATAGTTTCATGGAAATATATCGATTACGCCCCTCAATTTTCCAAGTAGAGCAGTTGATATTCCTTGAAAACCCATTTTGTAGCGGTTGTTTTTCTCTACAGAAAAGTAGCACAAATTTCAAGACAATTATGTCTAGTATTTAAAAATAGGGATAATTATAACGCCCTTAATTTGAAACACCACTTGGAGGTCTATTTTTACCAAACCATTTTTGCAGAACTGTACTCTATGAAGAATTTCTTGCAATTTGAAGACTGTACGTCAATAAATTAAAATGGAAAAGTTATCTATAGCATGCTTTGAGCCCCAGGAATGCCGCCTAGGGATTCTTTTCCAAACTTTATTACATAGGGGAGGTTTAATCACAGTATTCGATTATCATCATTTCAAGACTGAGCAGTTTAAAGATAGAAATAATTATCTATAACACATAAGCCCCTCAACGCCCACTTGAGGTCGATTTTTCATAAAACGCATTTTGCAGCGTATCTCTATTCTGTGAGAGGAATCTGCTTATCAAATTTCAAGACTGTGCGTCTAATAGTTTGAAAATTGGAAAAATTATTTATATCTCCCCTTAACCCCTCGCAACACCCCTTAGAGGTCAATTTTCCCAAAACCCATTTTGTAGTGGATATTTACTTTATGAAAGAAACATGTCTACCAATTTTCAAGCAGGTTGGTCAAGTAGTTTAAAAACGAACATATTTATCTAATACGCCCCTTAACCTCTCGCAACGCCACTTAGTTGGTTACTTTCCCAAAACCCATCTTGTAACTGATCTCTACTCTATGAAAGGAATCTATTTATCAAATTTAAAGACTGTGCGTCTAATAGTTTAAAAATGGAAATAATCATCTATTACGCCCCTAAGGCCCCGCAATGTCACTTGGGGGGTCGATTTTCCCATAAATCATTTGCTAGCGGATCTCTACTCTATGAAAGGAATCTGCTTACCTAATTTCAAGATTGTACGTTGAGCAGTTTAAAAATGGAAACAATTACTTATAACGCCCCTCAACCCCCGTAATGCCCCTTGAGGTTCGAATTTCGCAAAAAATGCGTTCTTAGCGGATCTCTACTCCAGAAAAGGAACATGTCTACCAAATTTCAAGTCTGTAGGTTGAATAGTTCCGGAGATATCGTGATTAGTCAGTCAGTGAGTGAGTGAGTCGATTTTCTCCTTTATATATATAGATTATAGCCCCATTTTATATCAATATTTCGAGCATATAGTTATTCATATGAGAATTCTTTTAAGCTCTTTAATGTTCCATGTTTTAAATGGACTTCGATTAGTTTCTATAAGCGACTAAAAACTTTTTATTACTATGTGGCAAATAAAATTTTTTTCATTGAATAAGAATGCTAATCGGCAATGTTTGTGGAAGATTATGGAGCACTCGAGTTAAGGAAACACACTACTTTAATCAACACATAAAAATACTCTAATAAGCAAGTGACAATAATAGATTGTAAAAAAAAAAAAATTGTAAACACAATTTTTGTTAATTTATCCTACACTAGCGCATTAATTCATAAAAAACTACGAAATAATTTGAAACTGAAGACATCTTTCGCTTTTTCTGTTATAACACGAAATGACGATTCTCCAATTTTTGTCTTACCTGCATAAATGCTGGAGCTAAATAAATAGTTCCGAAATCAAATTGTCAAAAGTTCTCCAGTACTTTTTTATTTTACTTTATTTTTTACTAGCCGTTAGCCACCCGCTTTGCTGGGTATTTCATGACGCTTTATAAATATATACTGTTTATATATATATATATATATATACATAAGAAATTATTGATATCTAAATCCTAGCATTAAGATTTCGATTCTATTGAAAAATATACTTATGCTTGTAAATCTCGCCTTATGACAAAAAAAAGGAAAGAACTTCTAATTTGTGTTTTCTGATAATCGCTAAGCGGCCGCGGTGGCCGAGTGGTCTAGGCATCGGATCATGGCTAGCATGTCATGGGTTCGATCCTAGTACCACTAAAGAACCGCCGTGTAGGGGAGCGATGCACGTTAAATCTGTCGAGAGCTCAAATGTCCTCCCGTTGGTGTGGTGTGGTAGTTAGGAGAGGGGGTGCCAGCTCAGGTGTCGTCCGCGTCACTTGACCATGGTTCAAAATTACGCGGACCGTCGCCAAAAGCCCTCGTGTTGCTAATCAGTGCGACGTTAATATTCTCTCACTCACTCACTCACTGATAATCGCTAAAATTGAAGTATGGAATGATGTTGGCACTGTGCGTCTAATAGTTTCAAAATGGAAATAGTTAGCTATAACGCCCCTAACCCACCGCAACGCCACTTGGGGGTGAATTTTCACCAAACTCATTTTGTAGCGGATCTGTTCTCTGTGAAAGGAATCTGCTTACCCCATTTCAAGATTGTACATCGAGTAGTTTAAAAATGGAAACAATTATTTATAACGGCCGTTAACCTCCCGTAACGCCCCTTACGGTTCGAATTTCACAAAATCCGTTCTTAGCGGAACTCTACTGCATGAAAGGAACATGTCTACCAAATTTCAAATCTGCATGTTGAATAGTTCCGGAGATATCGTGATTAGTCAATCAGTCAGTGAATGCTTGTAAGTATACAATTAAATGTTATTATGATATTTTTGGGATATTTGTTCGGGAGCACCAAGAGCCCCAACTCTGATTTAAAAAAAAAAATTTCAAAAACCTTCCCAATGATATACCTATTAATTCCCCAAATTTTCATGGTGATTGGATGTATGGTTTTTGAATCTATCGAGTACAGACAGACAGATATACATATCAGACGCATTTGTTGTCTGTCTGTTTGTCTGTTCCCTTATAACACAAGATCCAGACAACCAAATAACGTGAAATTTGGTACACGTACACAAAATTACATGGGGAAGGTTCTTAAGCAAGTTTCGTTCAATTTTAAAATTTAATTTTTAAGCGATTTTTCAGCTAAACGAAGATATGACGTCATCAAACATGTAAAGTCTTAACTCTGCAAAAATGAATGGTTCGAGCAGTTTTTTGGGGCAATGTAGCACATTTTACTGTAAATATATTTATTTATGGTTGTATTTATTCGTTTTCTTACTCTTTGTGATGTAGTTTCATTTGTTCTTCGAAAAAATCGTCGTATGAAAATGTTCTTTCTAAATTTTGCTTTACCGTTTGGCAACAGTCAACTTTCGATGTGTTCTAACGTATTTATCCTTTTCCGAAAATTCAAAATAAATAAAGGATGTTATTTCAGAACAGCTTTTTCAAACTAAATGGTCATGCTATACGGTTGAATGTGGACAAGGTGTACCGTTAAAGTGTACTGATATTCAGGTAATGATTTAGTTCTAAGCGTGGTTGGATTGTCGAATCGGCCACTTATCCCACCAACGTGAGTGGGTGATACTAAAGCCTAGCCTCCGCATTAAATTTATGTATCTGTGTAATTTTTGTTTATGATTATTTCTTATATACTTTTGTGGTTTGTAATAATGCATGTTGATTGAATAATGGAACAACTACACAGCTTGCAAAGCCATTTTTATTGTGCTGGCCACTTTTAAAGATATTGGGTGGTGTTGGCGCCTTCGAACTTAATTGGCGACTTCAGGGTTGCCAGAATTAACTTATGTAACGCGCCATTGAATTATAACCAGAACGCCGATCAACGGATCGAATGAACGGATGATGCTTTGGGCAGTGCGCTTTAAAGCGATATTTCTTCTGAATACCTGTAAATAGTATTAATGTTTGGTGTGTGTGAGTGTAGTGCTGTCAATGTTATGTTTAGGCATCAATAAACTTATTCGTATACCAAGGGCTCTTCATTTACCAGATCGATCATTAATAACAAAACTACAGTCCTCTTGCTCTCCATTGAATTCTCGATGAAACAGGTGGATCGGCTCAAATGTAGTATAGGGGGGCCCTTTGGACTTGGCGATTTTTCTTTGGATTTGGCGATTTTTATATTCATATTATGGTGAGATAACGAATTCATTCTGGCATCCGGACACCTATCGCTAAGTGAAGTAGCTTGGCAATCGATTTTGGTCGCCAAAAGAAATTGACAACGCCAAGGCCCCCCCCTATACTACACTTTAACTGGGTGGATCCTAGCAGGGTACACTTCTTGGCGACAAAATTTTTGCTTCCCCCATGTTGTTTATTAGTTTTGTTATTTTTAAAGAGTAAACAATGCAAAAAACATTTGTACGTATTTTGGTACTAAACAGTTGTAAGGGCCTTGGGTTTGTGCGGTTGCTTTTCCTTATTCTCGTTAACCTGAATGTTGGTGGTATTATCAATCTACGGTTGTACTTGGGCTACAATTCATGTACATGAATTCATGTTCATTCACATTGCATGAAATGAAGCACATGGATGCTAATTCAGTGCATATAACACATTTGAAATCAGCGTTGCTAACTTGGCGATTTATTTTGAACGTTGGCATTGGTGCGATAAAATGTTAGCACCAACGTTTCCTTCCATTGAAAAAGAAAAAGGGTACTACTATTCCTGACACTTATGTATTAAAGTCACCGCAGACAAAGTAGCACTTTTTTCACCAAAATTTGACTATTTTTCTTCATTTAAAACACATAAGAATCTGTTATTTTGATATCGTGATATAACAAAAACGTAGAAAAATGTAACTAAAGAATGACACTCCATTCAAACTAATTGGGATTAACTGATTGTTAATGTTGTGATTTAAATTAGAAATTCTATTTACATATCAGATTTTTTGACATGCTTCTTTTGTTCTGAGGTACTTATGGTAGTTTCCTCAAAATAAAACCTTAATTTATCTATTTAAAGTAGCTTTTTGGTTTGGATTAATAATATAATTTCTACTATTATGTAAAGAGACCGGCTGGGTGGCGTGGTTGGTTTGTCGCTGGCCTTCTGCACCCAAGGTTGCGGGTTCGACCCCGGCCCAAGTCGGTGGATTTTCATGATGCAGAAAATCGACAGCGGCCATGTCGTATGATTATGTGACATGTAAAAGATTCCTAGAGTGTCTGTTTGGCTAGGATACTCTCGACAAAATTAAATCCTAGTACTGGTTCGCATCGCCAAGAGCTCAGGTGGAGAAAATTGGGCGTCAAAATTGTTTGCTGTAATTGGTATCACCTATATGGTGCAGCGCTCTAAAAAGTGATACCAGCTCCTGGGGAACGTACTAGGTTTGCAAAGGTTTAAAATACCAATACGCAGCCCCATTGAAAAAAAACTATATGTAAGGTTACTTATATGTATTTATTTTATTACTTTTTCAATTTTAAATAAGTAAGATTTTATGTTTTTTTTTATTTTAGAATTGAGTTCTTAAGCGGAACAATAATTTGTGATGATATTTATAAACAGAATCTTAGATCATGAATACCTATTCATGACACAAATATCAAAGGTTTTTTTAAAGTTTTTTTACAATCAATGAAATTATGAAACGGAAATTGTGGATGTGATTAAATGCTTATCAAAGTAATTTTCCTTCTACAAATCTGTTCTTCCTACTGATTGTAATTATATATACACATGCATTGTATACATTTTTTACTGATAAATGTTACGTGTTTTACATATCTATGCCATTTTCTGTCGTTGAAACTGCAGATTATTGCTATTCTTCCTTCACCGCCATATTCAATGCTTTCTTCAACAAGCGGTAAGTAAACGCAATCCTTCTTTGTTATATTTACTTTACTGCAAACAAATACTGCAACAAATATCACATTACTTACTACATTATTACATTCCATTCCTTCATTCATAGGAATGCATTGTCATCTTTTGCTACAGTCATGCCTATGATAAAAAGGGGGAGTCAGGGCAGGAAATCAGTCAAGTCAAAAGCAGTAGAACATACACGTGCAGCAGAAGCTCCTGAAGAAAAAAGAGCAAGACTCCAGGCAGATCAGGTCCGCCACAGTCTTGCGAGAGCAGCTGAAACTCCAGAACAGAATCAAGTGCGACTCCAGTCACAACAAGTTCGCCAGAATGCAACCAGAGCAGCTGAAAAACCTGAGCAAAGGCAATAACGTCTCCATGAAGATCAGGTCCGCCACAGAGTTGCCAGGGCAGCTGAAACACCTATTCAGCATGTGGCACTTCTTCTTGGCTTAAGAAAATAGAGAAATGTTGCCATCACTTTGAAATGGAAAGCCCAAATGCATGATGGTTTCATGTGCAACCCAAGATATGACTATGAAAGCAACAATCTTCTTGACATTGGCAGAATGTCAAATGTTTGTCTAAAGTGTAGTGCACTTAAGTGGAAAGGAGAAACTCCAGGCATGTGCTGCTCCAGTGGTAAAGTCAAATTGCCACCAATTCTAAAGCCACCAGAACCATTGTGCGGTCTGTTGAAGGGTGAAACTGCGCAATCAAAGGACTTTGTGAAACATATTAGACTATTCAATAATATGTTTACCATGACTTCCTTCAAGTCTAATGTTTTTTTTTAACATTTATAAACCCCGTGCACCACCGAACGTATAACACGGGGGTAAACAACACAGACAGAAGAAAGGATTACAACACAAACATCCATGCCTTCTCCGGGATTCGAACCCAGTCCCTGCGGCACCGCAGTCAGCTTCACTGACCACTATACCGGATGGGCGGCTAAAGTCTAATGTTGTCCTGAATAATGGGTGGACACCAACATTCAAGGTCTAAGGCCAAGTGCACCACCATGCTGGACCTCTTCATCCAGCCAATGCTGAAGACAGCAAATATCACCAGATTTACTTCTTGGGAGAAGATGAGCAAGTACAAACACGACTGGATTTGCTTGACAGTCCTGTTGACAGAAACATTGTCCTCAAACTGAAAAGAATGCTTCATCAGCATAACAGCTATGTGAGGTCATTTAAAATGGCTGATAACACTCATGTGGACTACAGAATCAAAATTTCTGGCAAAGCACCATTAAAGGAACACAAAGGAGATTCAATGCACCATCTGTTAGTGAAGTGGCCATCAGGATTGCTGGAGAGCTAGGTAATCGTAGGGACATTGTGCTGCATTCAAGAAGTTGCTCACAAATGCCACTTCAAAGGATTCAAGACACTCTCAGGTCATATGATCCACTTCAGTACCCTCTGCTATTTGTTAGAGGAGAAGATGGCTATGATTTAAACATCAAAGATGTAAACAAGGCCACCAGCAATGACTACTATGCATATCGCATGATGCAAAGAGTCAACGAATTCAGATTTGCGAGGCATCTCTGCAATAATGGGTGGAGAAACAGTTGTGTTTGCTGGTGATTTTCGACAAACACTTCCCATTGTCACACGTGGCACACCAGCACATCAGATAAATGCATGTTTGAAAAATTCTTATCTATATAAGGCACCATGTCGAAAAATTCAGTCTAACTACAAACATGCGGTCACACATTCAGGGTGATTTGTCTGCAGGACAATTTGCAAACAAGTTGCTCCAGATTGGAGATGGTAAAGTTCCTGAAGATCCTTCAACAGGCCTCATCATTATGCCATGTGGTCAAATTGTCAACTCTCCTGACGAACTTCTGTCCAAGGTGTATCCTTACATTCGGCAAAACTTCAAGGATCAGGACTGGCTTTCTCACAGAGCAATTCTGGCAAGCAGAAATGATGTGGTTCAGAAGCTCAATGTCACCATTCAGAAGCAGCTTCCAGGGAAAGAATATGCCTACAAGTCCATAGACTGCATCCTTAATGATGATGAAGCAGTACAATATCCCATTGAGTTCTTGAATTCCATCCAGACTCCTGATTTGCAAGCCCATAACTTGATTCTGAAAGTTGTTGCTCCAATAATGCTGGTATAGACCTTCATTCCAAGAATACCTATCATTCCCTCGGACAACACCACACAATTTAAGAGAAAACAGTTCCCTTTGAAACTGTGCTTTGCCATGACAATCAACAAGTCACAGGGCCAGTCTCTTGGGATTGCTGGTATAGACTTGCAGACACCATGTTTGCAGACACCAGACTTGCAGTCTCATGGGCAGTTGTATGTGGCCTGCTCCAGAGTGGGCAAAGAGGAAAATCTTTTTGTACACACTTCAAATGGAACTGCCATAAATGTTGTCTATCACATTGCTTTAAGATAAATGTACCCTTTTATTGCATGCAAGTAAACAGTTTTGTACGCTTCGACAGAAAACCTTATTTTAAACCCGGGCAAAGCCGGGTACTTGCAGCTAGTTTTTATATATAGAAAAGACTTATTTATTATTTTTTGTAAAAAAATCTTTTTCTGTATTATTTTACCCTATTCCCCTCTAAAAAAAATGTCATGAAACACAAATGATCTTTTTATCACTTTGTTGGGGTTAATTTTTGCCACACTGCCCTGTAATGTCTCTCAAGCTCGCATATGCAAAAATGTAAAAGTTGCAACAAATTATGCAAAAAAAAAAAAAAAAAAAAAAAAATGTGCAGTTCCGGACAGCTTTTTTTTAAAGTTTTTCCCCGTAGCACGAGTAACTTGCTTTCGGAAGCAAAGATTTAGATATCCCGTGTTTGAGCAAACTTAATAGTGAACGTGAATCTGTTTTGCATAAACTTATAATTTTTTTTAACCCTAAGTTTGATTCATGGAACCCTAGGGTTCCGCGGAACACAGTTTGAAGACCACTGCGATAGACCAATCTCTTTTAAAGCCCCTTTCAGCATCATTCTACTTTTATAGTAGAAATATCTGCCAAATAAGAGCAATGGAATGTGCCTCATGCCAAAAGAATGGATATTTTCGTGTTTTTTACAAATTCTCCTTTAGTGTCCTGGCACTCTTGTGTTACTCCGATTGTTGATATCAACTGATCATTGGAACCGATGCATACTTTTTAAAATATTTAAAAAATCGAAATTTTGTTTTGTTGGATGTCTTCCCGTGTTGAAATCGACGGTAATGAAACAGTTGGCCAGGCTGTTCAAAACATTGACTATAATTGTTTTTTTTATTTTAGTTACTTTTTATCAAATATATAATTGCAATTAATATAAATATGTATATACATATGATAGAACAATATTTAGTGACAAAATAGAGAGCGAATTTCATTTCTATAAATGGTGTTGGACTAATATTTTTGTTACTATTTGCTCACTTTCTGTTTTTCGTTTCTTATTTATGAAGCTGATGATGGTCTACAATTTTTCATTCTATGTAATGCTTCATTATTGCAAGGAGCCTTTCAAGCAGTCCAGTTCTTCAATTAATAGTCCATCAAATGATTTCACACGACTAAAGGCGACATATGCTTGACGTGCTGCGAAGTTTTCGTTCTAGATGTATTACTGCCTAATCTACAGTGCTACCTAGCATCTTATGTACTGTTGATGCCCAAGATAATATTAATGGTAGTATTTTCTTCATTCAGCAGTACCGTAGCTGCATTTGGCGGGTAATTGCACTGGTAATGGCTCGATTATAATTCAATTTAATGAAATAATGAATGTTTGAAAAAACTGTATTAAAATCAAGTGCCATCCATTTGAAAGCATCCATTTTGTCCATCAGTTTGAAAACAAGATATCAATCATTGGCATGGTCAAGTAATTTTAGCGCGTTTTTCACATAATGTATTTTACAATAATGCAACTAATGAACTTTTTACTAACAGAAAATAGTACTGTACTAAAAAAAAAAAATTTTAAATTACTAAATTTAAATATGATTCGGCTCATTTAGGGCACAAATGCGACCAAATGCCGAAAACCAGAGGTCAATTGATTGCTTATTGGCTGAGAAAAAGGTACGACAAAATATGGAACGAAGACGAAATTTGCATCCTAATAGCGCTTTTGTTCCACTACGTGAAAAACGCGCTAAAAATGTATTTGAACTTGATTGGATGAATGAAAAGTATTTTATAAGCGATTGGAAATCTGAACAAGGATTTTGTTGTTACTTTTGCCGCCTGATCGACAGTAACATCAGATCGAAGCCCACGAAATTCATCGTGGCAAGGGACTAGAGTTACGTCGGTCGTAACCATAGCTATGAGCACCATACACGCAACAGCATGATTTAACTCTGTTTGATCCCAATTAAGAGGGATAACACCCTGGAGGTGGTCAGAGGCCTCCCACCAGCCTCACGTGAGGACTAGCGACTCGATTGCTATTTAAGGCCTTATCACACGTACACGTTTGGTGCAATTTTTACTCCGTTGCCATAGCAATGGCTTTCGAACAACTTTTTGCCATTGAGCTGAGAAAGTTGATTGAAATTCCAGCCAATGGGGTTCTTCGGTGCCCTACGTCATAAACAAGATGGCGGTATCGATGGTAGCTTCGTATCAGATATGGCGTATATTTTAATGGTGCACAGTATTTTAACGGCGTATGTTTCGAACAGAATGATGCTTCATTTCTGTTTACCCCCATTAACAAAAGCGCGAGCGAAATATTGGATGATCTTTTTCGAAGCAGAAAAATCGGCGAGTAATGTTTCAATGTTAAGAAAGAGAGTGGCTGACGTCGTTTTATTTACGGTAACCCTTCACCCTCAGATTCGGCGAAAAGTTGCATGAAAAATTTACGTGTGATACCGCCTTTAGAGTACCCCCATGCCGCAAAATCACTATACATTTACAAACACTCATGCCTTATCCGAGATTAGAACCTAGGTCCTATGGCACAGCAGTCAGCGTCACTAACCACTATACCGGATGTGTGTGGGCAGCGAACAAGATATATATAAATACTAACTGACCCGACAAACGTTGTTTTGCCATATAAATTTCTAGAGAATATTTTGGTTCTCAAATAAAAATTAACTAACTTATTGTAAGTGTGTGGGGATGTGGTATATGACTGAAGGAGGAATGGAGCGCTGTGAACGATGACGGTCTATAAAAGTAACAAAACACCAAACATTCATTTTTTGAATTCTTTGTACAAATAAATTTCAATTACATCTCTATCGCAAATTATGACAATTAAAAATAACTTTATATCAGTCTCTTAGTGCAATGGAGTTTACGATATTTTTAGTGCGAGTCCATCTTTAGCCAACACAAACAAACTAGATGGTTTACCCGCGCGAGAACATGCCGCGTATAATTATCCGTGTGAAAAACACGGTGTGCCCAAATCTAAGCCACAAACAGACATCGTTTGGCCTTAAGACTTATTGATTGTCATTGCGAATGCCAATCTAATTCGAAATTGAAACCGTTTGAATTCAATTGGCACATCTGTGGGAATAATAGGGATTCGTGATAGTAATACATCTTCTCCTTAGAACTTTTCATTCAAGAAATACATTTTCTCCTCGGAACTTTACTTTCAAAATGCTTGCCTCGACAACGTTTTTCATCAATTTTTTTAATGTACTAATCGCGAGCCATTGCACGGCCGTGGCGGGTTCAAATTACGAAGCAAATTAACCGGAGATCCAACCTTCAGTTGTAAATGGTACGTTGGCATGCCTGGCAAATCCAATGAGTTCAAAAAAACTCTGCTGGATAATTTACAGCTTCGTTGGTATTGCAAACTGTATCGATGGATTTGTATGACTTCAGTCCCCTAGAATTATTTGTTGTATCTTGAAATTCAAAGCGTTGACGTCCACAATTTTTGATGCCGAAATTGCTCTTTCTGCCAGCTACTTATGATTCAAGTATTGTATGTGTATATCGGGAAATATCTGCTCAATGAGAGCATTTAGCGAGTTAATGATTGTACAGAAATCGGTCATCAATTTTATGCATCCAGTGTTTTCATGTGCAGCTACTTTTCCATCACCGATATCTAACATTTGTTTTGAGAATGTTTCAGCGGATGGATCTCTGAAGCATTTGAAGGAGCATATTTACTTTCAGCTGTACTTTTTCCAACATTACGCCACATTGGCGATGATTTCAAGCAAGCGTTGATCTCATTAGCGCACGTTGAACGTGGATTGACGTGACAATGGTTCAGATGGTGTTTCAAGTTCTGATAGTTGCACTTTTCCTGACACGCAACACATCCCGGCTGGCTAATTTTTTAATTTAAGCGCATTACAATGCGGACATTCCTTGTACATAGCACCACTTTCCACATTCGAATGAGCGTAATATTTAACATCGGGCTTATACTCGAATGCTAGACGACGGAATGAATCGGATGTAAGTGCTTGATGTAGTTGTTGGCCATTTGCTCTGCGTGTGTCAAATACGAATCGACACGCTTGTCTTTGTTGATTTTGTTCAACTCGTGCCTCTTGTGATTGCGATTCACGCAACTGCGCCATGTTCACACATTATCCTGTTGGATTTGTTAGCCTGAGCTCTTCGATTTCGCATGGTTGTAGATTTAGTCATTCGACGACCCAAATCAGACCCTTTGCGTCTGGCTGGCATTGTTCACAGTACAAAACACACAAATAGATCAAATTGAAGTACTTAATGCTAGAAAACAGTATACTGATAATGTATCTATTCTTTTATTATCTATACCTTTCACAATTATAAAATACGTACCTATATATGTATCTTTTAATTGAAAATGATTCCCGAAAAATTTGCGTGCGCTGAGTATTACAGTTTTATTAACTGTCGTTTAATAATAAATAAGAACTCATAAATGTCTGAAAATATTCAGAAATGGTTTACACAGTAGCTGTTGTTGGCGAGAGCTCGTGACACATATTGAAAAATAGTGATTTATATGAGATCACTTTATTAACTGAACGTGAGAACTATCTTGAGCAAAATGGCAATAGCTGATCTCGTGTCATTTATTTGAAATAATGATAATTAAGTAAAAGCGATTAAGTTTTTCGGCAATATTTTTGTCTTATAAACGGATGCACCATATGAATTTAAGATATGTACAAAAAAAAAAACTTTTCACTCGCCAAATTTGGTGATTTTTGATTTGTTATAGACACTCCTTTTGCTAGTGTAACTTATGGGCAGGGTGATTTTGGACGGTGGAACAAAGAAAGGTCACATCTGGCGCGAAACCGATTTTCGACGCCAAGCGAAATAGGGTAAAACAATTGCGCGTTTTAAGGTTTAACTTTAATCTTTATAACTAATTGCAATATCGGAATGAAAAATAGTTTACGTCCTATTCTCAGACCTACTGAATATACGCACAAAATTTCATAAGAATCGGTCTAGCCGTTTCGGAGGAGTTCGGTTACAAACACTGACAGAATTTTATATATTAGATATATTGAGAAAGCGTTAACTAATAGTAAGAATGAACGTGGTTTTATTTCTGTGTAGCAAGAAAGAAATCATTCGCAGATTTATACGAATTTTTAATTGTATAGTTAGTGAAGTACAATCGATTTTTTTCCCCTCTGCGAATAATCCGTAGTGATCAATCTTTACTGTTGTTTTTATTAATTAACTCTACAAGGCATAATTAAGGCCCCCCCCCCGAATGGACCATTTCAAAAATTCCGTTTTAGTTGTGGCAACACTAAAATATTGCGCGGTTACTAGATGCATCTTGTTTTAAAAATTGGTGCGAAGATGTAGTCAAACTATTTTACTGGGAAGAGTATGAAATCTTTATTATTTACTATTGTATTAATTATATATGGTTGCTTGTCTGGGAATTTAAAATGTGTTTGGCGAACTATACGAGTATTTTTGCGCTGTTTATTTCCTAAGGCTGCTTAACGGCAATTAAAAAAAAAATTCGAGATCAAATAGTGTATATTACATTTTTGGTTGGAAAAATAATAATTACTTAACTGCATGAGCTTATATAAGGTCAATAATGTTTGGAACAAATTTAATGCACAAAATCACATTCGGAAACGAAATTTCGTAAGAAACATCATTTATTGGCCATCATAAATAACAGTACTTACGTCATCGCAGCCAAAATTACGCCACGAGAATAGTTTTTCTTTGAATACAATACATGAGAATATTTATTGTTATATCATAGCGCGATTCACGTGGTGACGTTAATACTTAAGTACCTAAATAACTCAAATTTAAATAAAAAGAATTCTTAGATTAAAATTGCTTCAGAAATATGGCACACCGCACTTCAGCGATTTTAACTCAAAAGATGCGTTGTGTTCAGTGTACGAGAATGTAAAGCGCCCTCTAGCGCTCATAGTGAGCAGTGTATTCTTAAGACTCCGAGGGAGGAGTCGAGTCGAGACGTTCCGCGTAAATAAACAACAGTCCACTGAAAATTTGAGTGAGACCTTTTATTTGAGTTTTTTTTTTTTTTTTTTATAACTGAGCTATCATGTAAAAATCACTATTTGATAATTTTTTTAAATTAAAATGTGTTTTATGATGCACTTTACATAAATACATGGATTTATTCTAAAAAATCTCAGTGAAAAAAAAAAGTCTACAGTATTTGTAATGTAACTTTCAAGTATCGTCTCAAGACCTCTGGTCTTTATCTGTAAACATTTCCCTTGCACACAATGCCTCCTTTTACCGACTATTACAAACTTACACTTAAGTTTGACTTTCAAGCATTATTCCATTTAATCCCATAATCCTGTACGACTGCTTAAGAAAATGTCAAATAGTAATAACTTATACTTTCGCATTCAGTTGTTCTAGAAGAGATCACACAAAATAAATTCATTCTGTAACCAGGTCAAATTTTAAAAAAAATGCTTATTAATTTGATAAAATTATCTTTCAACAAATGTCAAATTGTACATACTGGAATTAGAAAAAAATTTATATGTATTCAAAACGTTTCAATCGCTATTTTGATAAAAAAAAATAAATTAAAAATAGATCTATATGCAATTAGTACTGTATTAAAATGTTATCTATAGTATATAGTAAAGATAACAGTATAACCCTACTAAAAATTAGCTTGATGAGCAACTTTTTATAATTATGAAACAGGAAAATAATTTGTGTCCCCATGAGGTTAAAACATCTTTTTCAGTTATATTAACCTAAAAAAAACTTCCAATAACACAAAATTACGAGCAGTATATTTGTACTAAATATAAAATGATACTCTAAATTGTGAACCAAAATTAAGAGGATGTGTGTGTGATTATCTTTCTAGTAACAATTTCTTAATGAGAAGGTTGATCCATTATTATCTTTTTATATCAAGGATAAACTATAATTAAATAGTGGTAAGAATTAATTTCCTTATTATAAGCTGAACAAATTTATCCAATTTAAAATTCAGTTTTTACAAATATCTGGCTTGAACTAATCTGTAATTAAATTTTTATTTGGTAGCATAAAAATTGGAACAAATTTGAGTGTAGATAAAATAGACGAAAATAAAAACATCATCATAAGTTTTAATAAAAATTTCAAGTTTAGTTTGTACCAAGAGTTCAATGTTTAGATCAACAGCACAAAAGGTAATTTTACATTGATCAAATCAAAGGTTAAAAGTATTTACTGATTTTAGAACTTCTACAAAGTTTCAAAATATTTAAAACTATAGAAATATGCAATAGTTGAATTACTTTACTAAGTAATTTCTTAAATAAATGTCACATTAAAGTTTAAAGACAAAGCAACAGATCTTGTGTTTTTTAAATGCATGCATGATTCGAATTCAATTAAATGCACGGGCCTCAAAACTGGATGTTTTATGCACTGTTATATATAATGGTCTCTAGAGAAACTAAAAAAATCACAAAGACAACTAGCTACAAAACATGGCATTTTGTCATTGGACACCTTATCAATAAAAAATAAGAGAGCTTTTAATTCTTTCTAGCATCAGACACAAAAACAGATTCTATAAATAAAACTTACATTTCATACATGAAGAAAAATATTGCCCTGAATTTTTTAAAGCAAAAGTGCAATTTAATTATATGGTAATTCAACAATTTAACTGAGGAATTTTAATAACATAATTATGAAATTTTATTTTTAAATTGCAAAATAATATATAATGTATAGTGGTACCTTGACATAGATATTTCAAAAAAATTAAGTTTACATCTCAGAGTTTCCATGTCATAACTTCCCTTTTGCATTTTACAATTAAATCATTTCCAAAATTACCAGTTTGAATTTCTTAAAAAATGCATTTGTGCATTATTGCACACTTTTTATTGAATCCCATGTTTCGTATACAAATTCTCCCCTTTAATTTGTTTTACATTTATTTCATGATACGCAATTTTCAAATAATGTATTCAATAGTTATCCGTTGTTCCTTAAGTTGGAGAGATTTTAAAAAAAACTATGCAATGAATGAGTCTAGGATAGAAAGGGTGTCAAGACAAAATATGGATTTTTAATTAAATATATACTAATCCCAAAATTATTTCACTAACTGCTGTTTCCACTGAGGTACCTAATATGTTGCATTAGCAAATAATCGCAAGACCCGTTCTGAAGAAAAATTAACATTGAAAGGGTAAGGGGCAACCTATATCTTGAAAAATTACATATACAAGCCATTCACAATCGAGGTACCACCAAAAATAAAATCTATTTGTTTTCTTCCAAAAGGCAATCAAATTAAAATATCGAGTAAATTTTCAAACAAAACATGCATTTTCATCAAATCATTCATAACAATATGTATATGAATCCTTTCTGATAGAATATACTTGTGATCTAAACATAGCAAAAAAGAAATAAAAACTAATTTTTTTTCACTACTGTTATATGTAATTAAGAATCCAAAAGATTCACAGCAAAATTAACTTTTTAGAAAACTGATTTATTTGTAAATTACATTGTAGGTTTAAATAAATGATCAGCTTTCTTTCATGAAAACTGGGCCAAAATGACTAAAATTGATATAAATTAAATCAATAACTAACATTTGTTCAAATTTATATTTGAATTATATGTACATTTTTTAAGCTAAGTTAAATAATTGTCCCCTCAATCAAAACAGTATAGTTTATGTCTACAGTAGCACACTACAAATAACTACACAAATTCATAATTACACCTCTTTTCCATTTAAGCTATGAAAACCTTTACAAAACTCTTGAGCAATGTGTGAACTTATTTATATGTAGCCGCCCCCTTTTTCAAATTTTTAGGTGCATTCAAGATTTAATTTTGCAATTAAGATGTATTGGGAAAAATACTGCAATTTTAGCGATTCACATCGATATCTATCCTATCAATTAAAAATGTTCAAATCAATATTTTTAAAAAAGCTTGATATTTACTTACCCAAAAAATTCTTTTATAGTTTTATTTAAATAATATTATACAAGATACTATCACAATTAAAGAACAGATAATTGCAGCTGAATGGAAAACAGAAAATATTAATTCTAAAATTGCCAATCAAAATTAACTATGACTACAGCATGCATTATACCCTATTTGTTGGTTTATTGCCAATACATGTGACGTACAAAAGTTGTATGAAAAATTTCAAGGAAAAGGGGAAAAAATTGAATGCCAGAGCATATGAGTGCAAACAGATCCTTATTTTACTCCAAGCATTTGATTCTCATGCAAGATGAATATTAAATAACACAAAGTAGCACCATGCTACAATGATATATTTTTCTCTCTTGATATTTACAGAGATGAGATGATATCAGATTAAAAAAAAAAATATATGTAACACATCTAAATTCAGCAAGTCAGTATGATGTCTAAAAGGATTTATGATTTCTTCCCCCACAGAAGTCAACTGTATGATTTACAAATATACATGAAAATATTCAAACAAAAAGCATAACCACAAGAATTAAATAACAGAATAATATTACAGAATAAAATAATCAAGCAAGAGAAACAGTTAACTTAAAGCCACGAGCTTAACAATATTTTACCCAATTATGAAATGGATTGAAATTTAATCCTAATATTAGTACTTAATTTTTCGAGTTACCCACCCAGTATGAATGCAACATGCTTAATATGGGTAATCCAGCTTTATTTTAATATATGATATGTATTTATTTTAAAAGAATTCTTTAATTTGAATGAAATGATTGTTTAAGCAATTAAATAAAACAGCCACAACAAAATCTTTCCAAGTGTGAAGTGGATAAAATCTTATATTAATCTAAAATTAGAGGAAAATGTACAACAAAGTACGCAAGAGAATGGTTACATGGTTTTTGTCAGACGTGTATGATGCAATTAGACTATTATATATATATATTTATATAATATAAACTTCCAAATTACCACGTTTTTTTTCCTTATAGAATTTACAATTTTTACAATCAAGTACACTCATCAACCTCAACTCTCCAGAGGTATTACAAAATAATGGGTTTTGAAATAAAAATGACAGCATTTTGAAATATAACTCTACATACCGAGTGCTAGTCTATATACAGTGATTGGGCTATCTCATCCACACACACAAAGATTCCAAGCCCGAGAAACACAGAGACACAAACTCCTATCATGTGCCAGGATAATTTGTAATCAACTAAATGAAGAACCTGTACAGAAGTTGGAAGTCATAAGTTTAAGGTACCATATTTTATAAATACACTATCCCCATAAAACAAAGAGCACAAGATAGGGTGTGTCTTTTTCCGCTAGTAAGCCTCCTTTTTAAAAAATAGTGGCACCTACAACTTCCATTACAGAATATAGGTGACACAAATAATAAGAGTATAAGATCTTAACACTAGATTTACAGTGCACTGCTTTTCTGTCAAGTCTTGGTGTATCAATCAGCTATTCAGGCCCCATGCCAGCAATTCTGAATAAAAGTAGCCATTGTTCTTCCGAATCCTTCCCGCTTTATACAGATACTTACAGTTTAAGGTCATTAGCTATTTTAGATGCAATATTTTTGAAGCCTATAGAAGTACCAGATATGCGCTTGAAGCGCACACCATTCAAGGATAATCGAGGTAACTTGCAAACCTCGATTTCCCACTGGACTAATGAGTCTGTATTTGGATCCCCATGAACACATAACAGTAAAAACTTCTCCCTCTGTTCATAATCACAGTTGTTTTTGTCTAATACTTTGCGAATTTCTTGCATTATCTCGTTCGGGTCCCGCGAAGATGTTGTTTTCATGCTCCATGTGAACCTCAGGGATCTTGGCTTTACCTGGTCGTCATTCATTGGCCTAAAATGTGGAGAAAGAAATAGAAGAAAAAATATTTCTTGTTATTTGTTTTCAATTTAAAAGCTAATACATTACAAGTTTATGAACTATTTACTTTTTTTCAATACAACATTTTCATGAACTAAACACAAATCTGATAACATTTTACATTGTTCAAAATAGGACACTTTTACACACCACATATTTCAATCAATTTGACTGATTTCAATTTACAATAACTATAATCATACATATAAAAGGATTTTCTCCCTTCTACAGGAAAAATCCAATTTATTACAATAAAAGTAAACAATCAACTATAAAATTTTTTTTTTAACACTATCTCTTACATATACAAATATGTTTACATACAGAAATATAAAAGTATTCTTTTCCTTCTAAATACCACTTAATCACAATGTCAGAAATTAGGTTTGTGTCATTTTAAACAATTTTTGTAATACAAGTAATAAGCATGTACAATAAAGAACATGAGAAATTTAAAACATAGTTTTACAACTTTATATTTTAAACATATTTAATAGCAATTTCATTAGAATGTACATTTAAAATAAGATATAGTATGCCTAATTAATGGTAGTTTGCTCAATTTTATAAATTTATTGAGAAAGTTAACTGTAATGGAGTATGAGGAAACAATAGTAAGCAGACCATGAATTACTTCAAAATTCTTTATTGATATACAAATAAATTCCTGTACAAATTCATCAAATTGCAGTAAGGCTCAACATTTTGAAAGAAATCACAATAGCTTGATCAAAACATTTAGAAAGGGGGAAGTGACAACTATATACACACAGGTACCATACAGAACTGAAATTAACATACAATGCAAGGCACAATTTTATCAGCATTTGGCACAGAGTCAAAGCCCTAAGTTATTTACTTTATTTTAAAAGACCTTTTTTTCTTTGGAAAAATAAAACTATTACATAATTACAGTGACTTTATACATTGGTATAATACTTTGAATCTAATAAGTTGCTAAAGACATTGAAAGAAATGAAATCTGTTTTTTTACATCTAATCAAAGTCTTACTTAGGAATCTCAGGGCTACTTAACTAACAAGAATCTCTATTTTACACTATATAAAAATTATCTAAGTTTCTTTCTCGTCCAACTATTTGTATTAAATATTAATTTATCATAATTCATACTTTCTATTTTATTAAACAGAATTTTTCTAATTTAAATCTAACTGGAAGGAAAAGTAAAATGGAAGGGGCAAATGAAAAATTTCAATCAAATTTTTTGCAATTCACATTGAAATTTAAAAGTCATGGTCCTAGTGTGTCTTCCATTAATTCAAGCAATGTAATATTAAAAAACAACAAACCATAAAAACAGAGTGCAGTGTTACATATAATACAGCCTTCATATTTCCTTATTAACAAAAATTGGGGAGGGCAACCAGGAATGTTTCAACTTTATTTAAGGAATATTTCCCCGCTATTTACATAAATTTAATTCAGAGTTAAATATATAAATACATATTTAATAAAATTAAAATATACTAGCACATGCCTTTCATAACAAAAGAATAAATAGCAATGCAAAATACTGAATGCCTTCAGTTCATTTTTAAAAATTATTTATCACAATTGCAAAATCTATGCTTCACTGCATAGTTTAGAGCAAAGTGATTAAAAACAATTAACAAAAAGTTAACATTAATAAAAGGAACTAAAAATACAACAATAAAAAAAAATCAATCACAACCTTATAAAAACTTGACAAGGTTAAACTAAATTAATTTAAAAATAAATAATTTTTATACAAAAACATTCAGGTTACTTAAATTTTTTTTTGTTTGCTTTTTACCAATAAATATTTAGTTAAAAAACATCTGTATACTTACAGAAACCAGCAGTAAGTATAACAGAAAAAAAAATCAATCATCACCATGAGAAATATATATATACGCATAAACTGATCTGTGGAATCTTAATAAATTGCACATTACAATAAAACAAGCCCAACTGAGTAAACCACATCAAATTATAAAGCACTACAGAGAAAAACAAAGAATTTCAAGTATAAAACAAAACATATCAGAATTTACATAAAGTATAATCTGGATTCACCTCAAGATCACCAATACAATAAATTACAAACCAACACTTGTTTTTGCAAGCACCGATTTATAAATTGGCTACAATTCTTTTTAGCTGATATATCTACTTTAGTTTTATCTTAAATTAATGTCTTTCTTTTAATTTACACAGTACAAACCATTTCACTGCTGCTTCCAATTGCTGTTATAAAAGTTGCTGATGCTCAAAGTGTGTTGCTAGAATTATCGCATATTAATACATAAACTTGGATGACTTGGTAGCACAGTAGACAGCCAGTAGAGTGAACAGGAAACTGGATCATTTTGCTGAGATGTATTTATTACCAGGCCTGATAAGCGTGAGATCAGGATCCGCCCTTTAAGCAAAAGACAGTATAGCCCTAGCCTCAGATATGTGCTTAGTTTTTATATTTGTTATTTCAGATTTTTAAAAATAAACATCTTAATAACTTTTTTTTTAAAAAAATGTAACAAACACTGAGAACATAACATAAACATGATAAACAAAAAGGAAAAATTAATAAAATCCCTCAAAAATAATGAAATAAACAGATTTAAATTCATTGGTATTTATTGCAAGTTGAGAAAAAAAAATTAAGAGAAAGAAAAATATCTGCCCAATATTTAAATTTCATAAGCTAATATATATTGTTAATGTTAGCTAATAATTATAAATAAATAAAATAAGCAAACTAAAAAAGTCAAGTTAAATGGAAAATTTTCCATTTTGAAAATGCCACACATTAAAATACACAAGAAATAGTTTGCTCAAACAACGTTCATCTACATGAAAAATTTAAATTAATATTTTTAGTCCATAATAATCATTCTTGAATTAATCTCAGTCTCAAGGGAAAACACCAAATCTTAATATTTTACAATAACAATAAATATTATATGCACATTAAATGAAAATACTCAATCCTAAAACAAATTTAAAAAAACATTTACACATTTTTAATAGAATTTCTACTTCATACAAATACTGAATCAAAGCAATTGGTGCAATAAATGTATGAAATTAGTTCGAAATAATTTCACAGAGCTAGGATTAATTTTTAAAGTTAAATAAGCTTTAAATATCATTGTTAAAAGAAATGTCAAATTTTAGTGAAATAAAAGTTATATAAATAACTTGGATGAAATAATATGATTGCCATAAGAAGCAAGTTACGTATTTTAAATAGGTCCATCAAAAATTAAACTCTTTTCGTATAACATAATAAATGATAAAATATTGTAGGATTTTATTACTTTTGTTTTCAATTTTTAATGTCAATGTAATATATAAAGGGGGATAAAATTGCAATTAAATTTTGAGTTTAACTAAGTTTAAAATATTTTTTATAGTTCAAACGAATTATGAAAAAAAAAATCTAAATTTACATTGTCATTTGAGTCAATACAGTTAAATTAACATAACTGTAAAACCAAACTTAGATTCTAATAATTTTAGGTACAAAAAATAAATAAATAAAACTTAGCAAGTGTTTGAAAAAAAGAATTACAACATCGACAAACATTTTCTATTGGAAAAAGAATGAAGAATAACTAAACTTAGTCAAAACCACGTTCTTGCTTCTGAAATTTTCACAGAAAAGCTTGTTTCAAAAAACAGACAATTCTTTTCCTTTGACATTTCACATCATTGAAAATCTTTATATTTCTAATAAAATATTATGCCATAATATCAGAAAGCAAATAGTCACAAAGTGACATAAGCAATTGCAATAAAATCATCTCGTTAGGAGCATATTTATCACTTGCATGAAAGGAAAAACGATTTTTAGAAATTTACCTACTGCTCATATGAACAAATGGGTGAATTACTAGGTTTCATTCCATGAGAGGAAGGGAAATGAAGAGACATTAAAAACTACTATGATTGAAGTTATTTTCTTAGATTTAAGAAATTATGCAACAAAATGAAGTTTGTCAGATGGTCATTTTTACAATATATATGACAATATTCCTTACAACAATGCTAGACAATTTCAAAGACAAAATTCTGCCTTTAAATCACAGACAAAAACCAATGGCGCAGAGCAGAAAACATTTGTGGAAGACGAGATATTTAATATGCTATACATTGTCTAGATTATATATACATTAAATGAGAGCTATGGTATCACAATTAAGGTAAAATAGGAACAAATGCTTTGAAGAGTTTTATTTACCTTTTACTAAATTTGAAGGAAAGCTTGCTAAAAAAGGACTGACGGCCAGCATGATTCATTGACATGTCTTGAGAATTGAGAGGAACCATGCCCTGAGGTCCATTGCAGGTGTTAACGTGACGTCGCTCACGCGTCTGCCCACTGTGAAACGTGCTTCTGTTAGCAGTGCCTCGAGGAAACGCTCTGCTGACAGCTGGCAATGGAGACAGTGCTGCAGGCTGTTTTGCAATAGCCGCAGTGCTATAAAAATAAATAATATTCTCGTAAACTTACACAAACTTATATTTACAATTAAAAATATTATCAAGAAAAATGCAAAACAACCTTTTTCAACAAAATGCTTTAAATTATCAGCACAGAAATAAATTGTAAGAAAAGTTATCAAATAACTTCTGCAATTAATTTCAAATCTAATTTAAATTTTGTTCCAATTTTATAAATAGCTTTTGAATAAATTAATATTTTAAAATTATTTTAGGGAAAGGATGGTTTCTAAATTAAAAACCAAAATATGCAAGACCCGATTTTTGTATTTCCCACCATTTGGGGGACACAGTATGATTTAATAAAAATAGGTTAAAATATCAAATCTAACTTTTTTAGCCTAAATTATTTTTTATATACTTTAATACAAACTAACAAAATTTGAAAGCCCTAAGTTTAAAAAATGCAGATTGTGATAACTCTTACGTTTGTTTTTATTCGCATCCCAATGGCAAATCCAGACTTTTAACTGACTTATCTCTGAGAAGGATAAAATAACTAGTTTGTCTTCATTTAAAATAAATACTAAGGTATTTTTTCTATTGTGCCAAATACTTGGATTTTTTTATCACTTGTTGCTAATAGCACATGGAATAAAAGTTGGCATGCATTTTTCAAAGTAATACTTATTTTTCAAAAAAACATTTGAATTTAGAATTTACACATATTTTTAAGGAATTTTCAATAAGCATTAATAAAAATAAATATTGTAAGAATACCAATCATGTTATCGTAAAACCCATACCAACTTTAGCTATACAGTTTCACTTATTTGTAAATCAAATTTCATGTATGTACGTTAATTTTTGTAAGAGAAGTAGCATTTTAAAATCACTTTATCATAATTTCCTTTTTTCACTTACAAAATTAAATGGTTAGCTTCTTAAAAAATTTTGAGTACAAAATCTATTTTACATCATACATACATATAAAAGGAAAAAAAAATTATTAAATTAAAAAAAATTGTGTAAAATTGTACCATGTTAAATGTTAACAAAAATAATTTACTGACTTCGATTTTAAAATATTTATAGCTAGAGTTGATAATTTACAAAAAATTCCCTCTGCACATAAATATTAAATAATTGTATATGCTTAAGAAAATACATATTGAAGGCAATCTTGTATTTAAATGACAATGAATAGACATAATTTGTAGATAAGATGTTTTAAATTGAATGATTTCATAAAGAGATGAAATGCCACGGCAATTTATTTACCATACGCCACTATTAAAATTAGCAAAAGCTTACTTGAAGCAATCAAAATTCAGTATTAAGCTCTTGTACAGTTAAAAAATGAATGATTCTGCTTATGGGGGCAGGGGAGACAAAGGATATTTGAACTATTCCAACATATATCTTTATATATAAAAATAACGTGTTACAGTGTTTGTCCGCGATGAACTCTGAAACTTCTCAACCAACCTTAATATAATTTTGCATATTATGTGTCATACGATAGCTTTTATCTCAATTAATGACGCCATTTTTTTTTTATTGCTGGAAATGTTAAGAATCCAGGAAAATTCGCAAAATGTTGCATGCGCGGATTTTGTAAACCAAGGTGCACAAAGAGTGAATGCCCGATGTATTTTGGGGTGTTGATTCCGAATCTCGATACCCAATAATACCCTTAACTTTACAGGGTAATGCAGGATGATTGTAAATTAAACACACTGTGCCCATGGGCTTACTTTAAAAGTTTTGGAGCCCGAAAACTTGGTCTCGGGCGCATTTTGAGACGGCCAATCTGAATCTGATATCAGAGACGAGAAATCGCTGTTACTTTGCCGGATAATTCGGGACGATCATATATTATGTGGACCATGGCAGAAGCTTACCCTAAAAATCTTAGAGTGGGAAAGTGCATTTCAGGATGGTGAAAGAGAATATGAAATCGGAATCTAGAAATCCCTGTAACTTTGCCGAATGACTAATGTCCCTTTCCAGGGATTGAAATTGCAGGCTCAGGGGCACTGAAAGTAGCCACCAGTTGTGTCTACAGACATGAAACAAGAATCTGAAATCAGATTTCAGAAACACTGTAGCTTTGCCGAATATCACTGGAATTTAATGAAATGGCTTCACTTTCAAGTCCTACAAGCGGATTTTCATTCCCTCTAGCGGCTGAACTTGCACACATTAGGGCACCAGAAGTCGGCCCTTGTGCGTTTTGGGGTGGGGAACGAGAACCTGAAATTGGATTTTAAGCATTCTGGTAACTTTTCCAGATGACCATAATATACCTGGACAGTTGTACCAGCCTAATTTGCAAAGGTAGGAACGCAAAAGGTGATTCCCTGACATATATTAGGACTGCCAATTTGAATATTCAATCTAATTCCTGTAACCATGCCAAATAATTCTACACAATCGTATCTTACACAAACAATAGAAGAGGCTTTCTTTAAAATTCTTGGGGTATGAAAAGTCCCGACGTTTTTCTGGGTGGGAAACAAGACCGAAATTTATTTTAGAAAATCCCGTAACATTGCTGGATAAGACCGGACAACTGAAATGATCCTTTCCTTTTTAGGGATTAAACTTGCAAGAGTAGGGACGCCGAAAATGGACAAGGGCTGCTTGGGGTGGAGAACGAGAATCTGGATTTGGGTTTCAGAAATTCCCGTAACTATGTTGTATATTGCTGGAATAAGGTTGAAAGGCTTTGCATTCGAGTATCGCCTCTGGATTTTCATTTCTTATTTCTGCAGGCACAGCCTTGCGAAAATACGATCTCAACAGAAACTGTACTAACAATTGCATGTATTGTTTCCACTTTGTTAAATGGTGGACAAACTCCACATTCAGCATTCAAGCTGCCGTTAGACATTCATAAGAAACCAGGCACAATATGCAGCATTCAAAAAAGTGAATTGGCTATGGTATTGCAAAGGAGTTCAATAATAATCAGGGGAAAATGCACCACGGCCCACAAACATTAACTCAAAGCCTACATTACATAGAACTTTACAAGATTTAAAAGACAGCAAAAAATAATTCGGTGTGCTATCCTACTAGTGTCTGGTGATTTCTGACAGATATTGCCAGTCATTCCTTGCTCTACTTTTGCTCACGAGATTAATGCATGCTTAAAATAATCGTTTTTATGGTAAAACGTTGAGACACTTCAATTGACCATAAACATGCAAGTACAATTGCAAGATGACCAATCAACAAATATTTTCTAAGTGATAGATATTAAAAACAGTGAAGTAGAACTGCATCCCAACACATAACGTATCAAATTGCCACACAATTTCTGCACTATTGTCCAGACAAAAAAGGAGCTGATTGACAGTGTCTTCCTATATATACTGAATAATTATCTGGATAATGATTGACTCTGTAATCCTGATACTTAGACATAAAATATATTGATGTTGACAAAATAAACTTCTAGATAGTGAGTTGTTACCAGGGGATATACTACCTTTGAAATTAATCGGCACAATTGTTGATGAAAATGAAACCTAACTGAGTATTTGAATTCTCTGGATTTATCAGGAGTGCCACCACACAATATTCAATTAAAGATTGAATCATTGGTTATTCTTCTGCATAACTTAAATCCACCTAGATAATGCAACGCTTCATGTTTGGTCATCAAAAGAATTACTGGGAAACTTCTTGAAGCAAATATTTGACTGTAAAGTTTAAAGGAGAAGTCTTGTTACCACACTGATAGCATCAGAATCTCTGATACAATTCAAAAGGCTTCAATTCCAAATTTGTTTGGTTTTCACGATGACCATAAAGAAGTTTCTAAGTCAAACAATGTCCATTTGATACTTGGACTTATAAAATCTGTGAATGGACAACTATTTATTGCATGCTCACATGTGAGAAACCATTGAATCTATTTGAATTAGCAAAAGATGGGTTACCAAAAAATATTGTTCACTGATTAGCAATTAGTTATATTAAAATTATATTTATTGTTATACTTTGAAATGAAAAAACAACATTAAAAATAGCTAAAAATTAACGTTATTCACCTCATTCATAAAATTAAATTTTTATGTCATTATTTAACAACTTCATAAGCAATTCATTTATTTTACTATAAATAAATAGGAGATGGAAAAAAAAATGCAGAATGAAAAATTATTTTGTTTTATGCTTAATTTCAACTATTCTAAATTGTTCATGAAGATTAGCTTGACTGTATTAAATAGCTTAGAATATAAAATTAAAGTATTAAAACAAAGCCACAGCAACACGTGGCCGGTCAGGTAGTGTATATAAATTGATAAAAGTAACTATTTTAAGCACTATGTATTTCAGAGCGAATTTAGAATTAGAGCAAGGCATTAAATTTATGATTAGTAAAAGGTTACATTTAAAATACATTGTGAACCAGATACATAAACGTAGCAAAATCAATCCATACACTTTAAAGTACTGTCACTGATCTAAATTATTATACAATCATATGACTGGCATTGAATACACAAAACAGGAATAAAAGTAACTGAAATTCAATTCATTTTAGATCAGCTTGATTATTTGATTTCTTTTTCATAAAGTGATTAAAAGATGTAAAGCATATATATATTTTAAAAAAAAACATTTTTAACAAAAGGAGCTATAAACAATCAACTTTTCACATGGTATACCCCAAAAAATCAGATTCAACACTGAATAAAATTGACACAAATGGAAATTTTGGAAAGTAATGTCCAGGATGTCGTACGTAGAAAAAATTTGATTTCAATAAAATTACCTTCCTTGTTGTAAAACTGATATTCTCCCACTGATATTGCTAAATTAAAAGCACACTTTTAATATACATAAAATACCTTCATGTAATTTGATAACGAGGCAGCAAGTTCATATTTCCACAATAATTAAGCTGATTTCTGTCAACTTGGTTAAAAATCAACTTAAAAAAGACCCTTGGAAACAAAAATAACCCTTTACTCCAGATTTTAAAAAAATTAATCAAAACTATTTGAACAAATTAAATTGTCAGTCTTTTCCATACAATTTCCCACCAAAATGGAGGGGGAATATTCTTTATAAACTTAAAAAAACAAAGTATGCTGAAGGTAAATTGTAACAAATATTTCATTTCTTAAAATATATAACATTTTCCATTCATAAGAATTCATTTGAGAAAATAAACTGTATCATATGCAATTTTATCAGGAAATGAAAAATGCAGCAGCTCAATAGCAAGATTTGCACATGCATAAACAAAAGCTCTTTAAACTGTTATCTTTGCACAATAACAAAACAAAATTAAGTGGATAATTTTTTGAAAGATATTGAAAATGGGCTAAAAAGCATAACTTTAGAGCCTAACAAATGAAATATATGTGATCATATTGTAGTTTAATTAAAAACCTTAAAAAAAATGGATTACAACTTATACTTTGGGAAGTTATAAACACAAAGAAAATTTTGTCCAACACAAAGCAGTAATTATATTTAAAGGTTTAATAATATTAAAATAATCTTGACATTTTATATTTTGGCATAAATTACTTTAGACAGCTCAGATGGATATAAGTGTATATATTCTCACAAACGTCATCAACGTATTCTCATGTTTTAAATATGTTAAATCCAGATTAAATTAGAAAGCTCGCAAGATTAGTAACTTAATAAAAGCATGTTTAAATAGTAGAAATTCAAAAAATTATTTATATTAAAATAATTTTCCTGATTAACAGAATGTTTTCACTCATTTGAATTTCTTTTTGAACCCATTACTTATTATTTAAAATAGAAAGAAAATGGAAGTTTATAAATTTACCCAAAAATGCTTATAATGATAAATCAACAGCTCAACCTGCGAATTTAAATGTCTTGCAATAGAATCATTTTAATATTTTAGGGGAAGGTATATGAATGGGAATTATTATTCTTTTTTTTAAAACTAATATTAACAAGGTAAAAATTGTAAAACATATTGAAGTTAACCCAAATCCAATTTAAAAGTTTACATACAAACTTGCATTTCCAATTTTAATATCACGAGGATACATAGATAACTAGCTAAAAAGGTTAAGAACCATAGCTGTACACAGAACAGTAATGCTACCTTGGTCTGAGTGGATCTGATGAATCAAAAGATGAAAGCTCCGGCCGACCAGTACAAGACACAGAGGCCGATTTTGTGTGTCCCTTAGGTCTAGGAACAGGAGTTCTATCGCCAAGCAATGGGATGTTACTAAGAGAAAGTTAATTGGGTTAATAGTTTGAGACATGCAAACCTAAAATGTTATTGTTTATTCATGCACGCCTCATCTTGCAAAACTGTCATCAATTACAATATGCTCATTTATACAATGTCACATCTTCTAACATTTAATAATGCAAAAGATGATTTTCTCTGCTCTTTCAAAATACAGCAGGTATCCAAAATATAATACAAATTAGTTAAATGAATAAACTGTACAGGAGTATTTCCATGATAAAGAAATGATAGAAAAATAAAACTGAGTATTTTAACGAGGCACAGCTGGGCAGAAAATGAGGAGTACATGAATAATTATGGTTAGCAATGTTAGCATTATTAAACAAGCAAATGTAACAAAAGCATTTATTAAAAAGGGAGTAGTTGGGCAAATAAAAAGCAAGAATACAAAATATACATATAGCACTCAGCACAGGCACAGTAAAATAAGGTAGAAGCAATCACTTAAAATGGCTTAAAAATTTAAAAGATTACATAAATTATAAAGAAAGTTATTCAAATTCATAATATAATCAAAAATGTATAGTTTGAAATAATTATTTGGTTAACATATTAAGAGAAAAATGACTTCACAAATACAGAAAACACTTCAGACTAATTGTTCAACATATAGTTACAAATTTGTTTACAATAATATTGTAAAAGATCAATTTTTTATATTACTTTAATATTCTTTAATGAGAAATCTATAAAGTATAGCAATATTACAAGTTTTTAATGCACTAAAAAAATGCTCTGGTAATTATTTTTCAAAAGAATATATTATCAATTGTAAAAGAAAACAGATAAACAATTATCAGCAGAAATTGGAAATAAAATCATTATTTTTTCTGAATGATAAAACTTAAAATGTAGAATTTACAATCATGAAGATGTTACTGTTTCCTGACATTGAAATTAACCTATTAACTGCCACAATTCCTGTTAGAGGATTTTGGAATTTTACCTATACATCACTCGTTATATATAAATAAAATTTATTCAAAAATTTCAAATATTTTCAAAACAATAAAAACATAATTTGAAAATAATTTATATATATAAACTGTTGGTTGCACAACTTTTCAGGCATATATAACTTATCCGGTGAAACATTTCAAAATACTCTGATAAAATTCCATTAGATCATACTTTTCAAAATAAAATTCACACTAATATTAATATTTAATGCATTCCGTATTCTTCAAACCTGAAGGACACAAGAGGACATAGTAAAACACTTACCTATTAGAAGTTTCCTGACTACCAGATTTGTCAGATGATAGAGTTTTATTCTCACTATAATTGTAAGTATTTCTTCTTGGAATACCACTATAGTTAGATTTTGCACTAGCCGATGGAGTGTGAGCTTTACGTGTTGTTGATGTGACTACTTTCGATGGGCTGCTAGCCCCAGATGGACCTGAAGCTAAAGAAAGAACATTATAAAGATTTTTGGCCAACTGAACAATAAAATAATATATTTCACCTATTAGATGAAAAAAATTTCATTATAATATTAGACAAATATTTCTCTTCAATCTTTTTAGAAATTTAGATGCATAGAAATTTTAAATACAGAATGTGTAATTATGAAATTTAAAAAAGAAGTAATTTAGTAAAAGGACATGTTTAAAATAAAAATCTTGTACCAATAACTTTGGAATTAAAATTCAACAACACAGGTATGAATTTTAAAAATCAGTCATGCAATCTTTTTTACATCTTTTAAACAGTAGAAATTAATTTTAATGCACATTTTCTTATATATTATATCTGTATTTTCTTTTATAAAAAATAACAGCTATCATTAGATAATCACATTCAAAATTTTCATTTCAGCATACATAATTTGTGATTTTTTTAAAAAACTATTTCCGGCCACATTTGTACACTTTTTACAAAACAGTTAATTAACAAACTATTGAATGTTAATCATGCATATACAGACAAACTTCCCTCTTCTACAATAAAACAATGTGAAATAAATAACACATTGAATAAATTTTTAGAAATCCAAGTTCTGATTGCGATTTGGTAGCAACTCACTGGAGTTCTCTTGAGATATCTGATTAGGTTTCGAAGGTCTTGGACCAGTAGAAATAGTGGGAGATCCAAGAGAAACGGTACGGTTTTCTTTCGCAGCCGCCGCATCGAGAAAATTTTGCAATTCTTGCGTCTTGAAGGACGGAGGAGGACCATTTGTTACAGGTGTCTGATTGGCTTAAAAATAGAATAAAAATATCAAGAATGCATTTTACAATATTAGAAATTTATAAAATAGCATACCAAAATAAAATTAAAACAAATCTATAGAACAAGTTAAAAATAAGCTTCAGATTATATTTTATATACATTTACAAGACAAAACTTAATGTACTACTTATAACAAATTCTAGATGTTTCCTGTTATGCAATTAAATTTTTATACACAAATAATTTCATTAAATTTAGCTTTTGTTAAGCAAAATTATTTAATTGAAATTAAACAATTTGAAGACATGTGCTCATTCAAAGTCAATAAAATTACTTACTATGACTGAAGCGACGAGGTTTGCTGCTAGCCGAGACACTACGCTGCACTTTTATGTGCGGTGGAGATTGACTGTTTCCAGTACTTTCTGTAGGTGCTTTCAGTGTGCGTAGCGATAAACTAGAGCTAGACTGGGAATCACAACTGTCATTCTAAAACAAGAAATAAATTGCAAGTTTAAAGCTATGATTTTAAAAATATCCAAACAACTATGATTATCCCATTCAAACATTAAATGATGAAAAAAGTTAATTTTCCATAATGACCAAATCAGCATTTTTGCTTGTTTCTTTGCATATACCTTGCTTTTATATAAGTACTGATGCAATAATGCAGAGAAAAATTGCCAAAATGATAGTATGGTTATAATATCAGAAAAATTAACACAAATCAAATCTTAAATCGTACAAAATAAATATTTAGTAAGACAAATTTTAAGATTCTTCTAGCAGTTATATGCTTATAATATATAATTATGATTTAATTAACATTTATTTCATCGATTATGCATTGTATGCACATAACAAATAATTCAACATACAATTTAATATTTAGAAATACAAAATTTGACATTGAAATTAAAATTTAATAATTCTAAATTTTTTTAATATAAAATTTCTGAATATCTTAAAAGCAATTTGACTGTAATGACTTTGAGTCAATGTAAAAAAAAACTTACTTCTGTAGTACGTTTCCCAAGAAGCAAATAATTTGCCATTATATCGTCATATTTCTTGCTCCTTAGAGAATCGTTTATCTCATCTTGGGTATATCCCATTGACAGTAAGATTTCTACGAGTAGAATAAATTATAATTAGTAAATAGTATATTAATAATGAGCTTTTTAATTAATATTTACAAATTTAGAATCGCAGGCCAAATTTTAACAAATTAAACCTTAGATGACAAAACATGGCCATAAGATTGTCATGCATTAAAATTAGTAAGGGAAAAACTTTTAAGTCTGGTTTTTTAGTAAAATGATTACAGATGGATCATTTATTATAATTTTATAGTTCTATCAAATTTTATTACATTCATGTTAGGAAAAACACCAAGTTTAAAAGGAGAAATTAAGAATTTTAACAGCTCAGCAATGGGACACTAATATTACTGATTGCGAGAGGGCCATGTAACCATATATATGACCGGGGCATTCATTTTAGGCATTTACACTATGACATCCTTCTGCATTTAAAAAAAAACTATCCAATACTTAAATTAAATCAATCCTATTTAGGCCCATTGACTTCAAATATGTATTAAATTGAAAAAAAATTACATGATCTATATCACTTTTCAACTGAAAATGTGTATAAACACTTACCATGACATGGTTTTTAATGAGTTAATATACTATAGTTAGATTCACTGTTACACAACGGATACACACCCCATAATACAGCACCAAGCATAGAATTTAATAGAAAAGAATTAGTAGAAAAAATTAGAGAATTAGATACCAAAGTGAGAGAAAAGCTGCTACCTAGAGAAGCACAAAAATAATTCACCTTGCTTACCCATTCTTCTAGTGTCGCTAAAATCAGGTTCAGGTTCTATGTAAGGCTTCAGTTCATCATCCTCATAACCAACATTCATCCATTTATCTTTCATAATAGCCTAAAAAAATCATTTAATTACCACAAAATCAATAAATAATTCATTCATACATAAAGCAAAAAGACAACATATACCTCCAATGATGCTCTTTTTGAAGGGTTTAAAACTAAAAACTTTTTTAAGAGATTCTCACAATCAGTCGACATGTAGAAAGGAATACGATACTTTCCACGTAAAACACGTTCACGAAGTTCCTAAAAAATTAAAAAAAAATTTTTTTAAAAAAAAACTCAAACAATTGATAAGTTTAATACAGTTACGATAAAAAATAATAAATTGATTGCCTTGAGGTTTGCTCCATCAAACGGCAGAGAACCACTAACAAGTGTATACAGGATAACACCCAAGCTCCAAACATCAACTTCAGGACCATCATATTTTTTACCTAGTATAGGGAAAAAGTTGTTAATATAAGTAGAAGTTTTATTTTATTTGGAAACCTAAAGTATGGATCCTGTATTTTTTTGTTTTTAGTTGCTATTTATAACAGGAAAAATGCTATTTATAACAGGAATCTCAAATGTGTTCAATGGAATTGAATATTGCAGAATTACTACACATGTACCATTTGATTGTATTACTTATTTGATGAAAAATGAAGTAAGTTGAATCTTTAAAAAGGACCATTAACAAAATTAATATTGTTATAAAAAACTAAAGCTTCTTTTGAACATTTAATACTCAAAGCATGTAATAGTGTATTGGTTCATAGTTATTTACTTAAATTCAATAAACAGCATATTTGGAAAAGAGAATCGGAGCATATGTGAGTAAGTAGTACAAAAGGAATGGGTACAGCACAAAAAAAAATACACATGAAAAAAAGAGCACAGAGACTTTGTCCCTGTTGAAGTCTTCAGCCGCGAGAGAGATAGAACCGTATTTCTGATGAACATTTTATACTTTTCAAAACACTTAAAAAAAATCCTAACCCCTTTACCTAAAATCATACAAACAAAAATGTACCTTGAAATAATTCAGGAGCAGCATACGGAGGACTTCCACAAAATGTGTCTAATTTTTGACCAGGAACAAATTCATTACTAAATCCAAAATCAGCTATTTTTATATTCATTTCACCATCCAATAATAAATTTTCAGCCTATAAATATTAAGACAAAATATATCATTATATATTTTTTTATTTTGCAAATTTTATACACTATAATACAATCATTATCATGGATGTGCTTTTTAACATTTTATTTGCATGTCTAAAGAGAAAACTGCACAATTCTCTCATCATACAAACATATACTATGTTTAAGAGAACTTCCATTATATCAGGGATGGTGAACCTTTGAGACGTGGGTCAAATTTTGTTCATATTTCTTAAGTACTAGTTCGTGGGTCACTAATGCCCATTTGCACCAGCGTTAAGTTAAAAAATTTTTAAACTGAGTATTTTTAAAACTAAATATCTTTCAAATTCAATTGGCTTAACGGGCAAAAATGGGCGAGGTTTGATGATTAAATTTTTTTAAAGTGTTTGGTGCAAATGGCAATAAGAGTTTGAATGAACAAGGAATAACGAAAATCACATACAATATATATTATGAAATATTATTTATTAGTATATTATATATATTTAGTAATTATTACTAGCTATAATATTATCGTTTTACATTAATAGATTATGGTTTTATTTATAATGATAGTTAAACTTCACTAGAAATTTATTGCTTTTCCTATAGCCCAGAGTATTGGCAAATTCAGGTGAAGGTTGGCTGGCCGAAAAACATTGTTTAAACCTGCATTCCTGGTTCCTAAGGCTAGGAGTTTGCTCTAGTATTTCTGTGGCTAAATCTATTCTATCATGACTATAGTTCTTAACTATTTTTTGTAATATATATATATAAATATATACATACATGTATATATGTATAACAAAATTGATTATAAAGTAATTAATAAGAAATCTGTTGCTGTTTATTTTCAGATAGTTTTTTAACATTACATTCATATTCATTAGTTAAACTAATTTCACAGTTCATTCCCTGCCAAGTCTATTTCTATTGGAAGATTTTTGCAAACTTCATTGAGGAAAACAATTTTCCCACACACATGTGTGGAACCAAACATTATTAATAGAGCACATTAACTAGTTTTTCATTGATATAAAATTATTTGGTAACGAATCCCATATGTTTAATATAATATTTTCAATTTTTACTGTGGGATCAATATTATCTGCACTACTTTCAGTTTTCTTTCTACTTCAGATTGTTTTCCACACTACGATGCTTCAAAATTCAACTAATTCCATTTCTAAATTATTGATACCTAGCCACATAAAAACTTGGTTAACTCCATTGTTTCAAATTCTGTTTTGTATGGATATAAAATAAAGTGAAATGTATTTTCCAAAATTTTAAATTGATTAAATCTCTCCTCAAAAACTTGTTTTGTTTCCCGCATAATCATTAAATATTTTTAATTGCATTGTCTTTAATGTCAACAGAGTTTCCAAAAATTGGGGTTTGAAAATGTTTGTTATTGAGGAAAATATTTCAAGATTTTTATTTTCAAATCCTTAATAAAGATGTCAAGTTTCGTCAAAAATATTTTCAAACATAGTCAATACCTTTGAAGTTTTTTTATTCAGTTAATTAAAATGCTGAGTGATACTGCATAAAAACATTAAATCATTTAACCAATGTATACTGAATAATAAATTGAAACTATTGTCTTTTTCAATTAAAAAGAGCTTAATTTCTTCTAATAATGTTACAAAGCAATTAAGGACTTGACTGAAACTAAGCCATCGCATGTTGTTGTATGTCAAAATCCCTGAATATTAGCCTTCAATTTCCTCAAGAATTGTGCAATTGCCATTTATAAAGTGGATTGTTTTTGCTATGATTGACATTACACTGGGAAATGTTTTTAAACCATGCTTCGCACACAAACCTTGCTGGTGTATTATACAATGAAATCCAATCAGAGGATGTGAAATATTTTACTTAAGATACTGAATAAATTGAATGTTTTCCTCTAACCAAACTAAGTGCACCATCTGTTGTTACAGAAACTATTTTCTGAAGATCAATATCCATTTCTTCAAAAATATCAAGACCAGTACAATCTACTCTTTCAATGTTATTAGTTTTATTAACTTTTCATTATATTTTCATACTTATACCAAGCAAAAATTTCTAATTGTGCATAACCATTTACATCATTACTCTTATCTACAGCAATTGAATACAAATAGTTATGTATTTGCGATAAAAATATTTTTTCTTCTAATTCTATTCAAGTCTTTTTCTTTAAAACCAGCAAACAATGTAGGACTACAATCTAAAAAAACTCTTTTACAAATTCTCTTCTGAAAGAGGTTTCCCACGGCAAGCTATGCAATGGGTATCTCGGAAACTAGCAGGTGTAATGTTTTTTTTGGTACCAAAATATTTGTAAAACACTGCTTTGAGAAAAATTCTCTTTGCCTTTTATAAAAAATAAGTTTTTTTTCCTTCATCTGTTGACATGCAGAGATAATGCAACATTTCAAAATATCTTTTACATTATATGTACGTGAAGTCACTTTTTCATTACAAATTACACATATCACCATTTTATTTCTTTCAATCGCTCCAAATTTCTCAAACCATTCAGTTTGATATGGCCTGTATAGCTTGTTTTTAATTTTTAACCGCTGACATAGTACAGGGCTACAATTAAAAAAATTTATATTTAGAATACAATCATTTGAAAAGAAATTTTGTATCAACATACCAAATATACATGCACACATTGAAATGGATGCCCCTAAGTTCAACACTGGTACTGACTGGTACAGAGACGCGCCTTAAATATTGCAAGCCAAAAATTACTAGAATCGTGAATAACAGACAAGAGCATGGCGTCTCACAAGGTGAAACAGAAAGGGGGTGATATAAGTGCTATGGAAGTCTCTTTCAATAAACACAACCTTGCAAAAGTGCATTTTATCCAAAGAAAGTGCTTTAAATATGGATATTCGCTTTGGTTTGTCGACATTTTTTCAACAAACAAAATGCAAGTAAAATTATACACTTTATTTGATATTTTGTAAACACTTTTGTCTTATTTCAAATACTACATACTTTCATATACATTTGCTGTAATTCGCGTAACTTTAAAATTGTAATGAGCAAACGGAAGGTTATAGACAGCATTTAATTTGCTTTTGTGTCAATGCAGTGTTTGAAAAAGTACAAATAGAAGATAAATAATCCACACAAATTAGAAATTATAAATAAACTAACATAAACAAACAAGGGGTTGCCTCATAATCATGGGTCAGTTATGAAGCTTGTGCGGGTGTCTGATGCATGGGTCATAGGTTCGCCATCACTGCACTATATAGTTCTAAATAAGTAATATATTTGATCTGGAGGGTTTTTACAAAACTCTGTACATATTCCAAATCCAGATATTAAAATTTAATTTTTATGTTAAGCAACTTGATTCAGCTTAATTATACGCGGGCATTTCGAAAAGTAAAGATACACTGTACGCCAGAGGAAAAGAAAAGTTTTAGAGAGCAAGTTGGCAACACAGGTGTTAACCTTGAACCGTTAGCTTTGTCCTCGCGGTCGTTCGGCATTTCAATGTTGATTCTGGTTGGAGTAGGTCGTGTTTAAAATGGCTGCGCCGATTCAGAATCCCGCCAAATGCGAAGTGCGCTCCATCATACGTTTTCTTCATGCAAAAGGTCAGCGACCAGCGGATATTCACAAAGAAATTGTTTCTGCTTATGGGAACATTATGAATCGACAAAATGTAACGAAATGGTATCGTCATTTCTCTGAAGGTAGGACTGATGTTTATGACTAACAAAGAACAGGTCGGCTATCTGTGATCTCTGATGTCCTTCTTCAGAGAACGGAGGAAGCAATTCATGCGAATAGTCATCTCAAATTGAAAGAATTGCATCAGATCATACCGGTAGTGTCAATGACAATTCTTTATGAAGTTTTGACTGTCAAGTTAGGGTACAGGAAATTGTGTGCACTGGCTTCCAAAAATGTTAACAGAAGAACGCAAAAAGAAAAGGATGGGCTTTGTACTCGACTTGCTCACACGCTATGCAGAAACGGGTGATGAGTTCCTTGATCCCATTTTGACAGGTGACGAGACATGGGTTTATCACCATACACCTAAATCCAAGCAACAATCAATGCAATGGCGCCATTCGAATTCACCAAAAGCCAAGAAATGCAAAACTTCGATTTCAGCGAAAAAAATCATGGCTTCTGTTTTTTGAGACAGACAAGGCCTTCTGTTGGAATTTATGCCTCCCGGAACGACAATTAATGCTGCTGCATATTGCCAGACTTTGAAACGTCTTCGAAGGGCAATTCAAAACAAACGCAGTGGAATGTTGACAAATGGAGTCCGCTTGCTTCATGACAACGCTCGGCCTCACACAGCGCTCGTAACCAAAGCACTACTCAAGCAATTGAAATGGGAAGTATTGGACCATCCGCCATACAGCCCGGACCTTGCGCCCAGCAACTTCCATTTATTCCGTTACCTGAAGTCACATCTAGGTGGAAAATCATTCCACGACGATGAGATCAAAGATGAAGTTGAAATGTGGTTCCGACAACAGGAGGCAACCTTCTATGACTGTGGGATGCAAAAGCTTGTACACCGACTTAACAAATGTTTGGATAAGGGGGGGGGGCGATTGTGTCGAAAACTAATAAATAATCCAGTTAATAAGATGTAACTGACTTAATAAATTAATTTTTTTTTTTAAAGAATGCGAGCCATTGTATCTTTACTTTTTGAAATGCCCTTGTATTACTAAATTATGTTAAAATTGAATGGGATAAAGAGTAAAAAAAGTCAAATGAAAAAAACCAAAGGGCCTAATTTAGCCAAATATCAGCACAATTTAAACATTGTCTAATTCATTTAACATTAAATGTAATGAATTTCAAAATTCTCATTTGCACATGGTGAGAAGAGTGTATGGTCACTTAACTTACATAACACACAAGATAATTACGAAGTTTCTAATTAAATACATGTGGTCCTTTTACAGATTTAAAACCATGATGTTATTGGTGTAAAGCTAGAATAATCAGGTTACTGTAATCTTTCCATTAGAAATATTACAATTACTGTGCTTAACAGTTCATAGTTTAATAATTCAAAAATATACGTCCTAATTTTAATGTTTAACATTTAATTTTATTTAAACAAAATAAAATTAATAATCAAGGGAGAAAGAAAATATAAAAAAATAGCATGTAAATAATCATTAAATGAATATAAATTATTACTTTTAAATCTCTATGAATTATTCGCTTTTGATGACAATACTGAACTGCAGAGACAATCTGAAAAATGAGAAAAAACATCAAGCATGAATTTAAACACTTTTATTAGAAACTTAATTCAAAACTATATATAAAAAGAAAAGAAATTACTTGTCTAAATTTGGCTCTAGCTTCTTTTTCTTTCATTCTTCCATGAGCAACAAGGTAATCAAACACTTCTCCTGAAAATAAAATGTGGTAAATTTTAAATTTAAACAAAACTACATTTGTAACAATGGAATTTTAAAAAAAGATAGGCACCTCCACTAGCATATTCCATCACTAGATATAATGTTTTTTCTGTTTCAATAACTTGAAAGAGTTTAACTGTTCAAAGAAAAAGAAAGAAAAAATTATGGTACATTCTTATATTAAAATTTTAAAAATGATAAAAATAAAGTACACTAAAAGTTTTTAAAAATTCATACCAATATTTGGGTGATCCAGTATTTTCATGATTCTCACTTCACGGAAAAGCTACAAAAAATATTTCAAAATGCAATTTAGAGTTGATAAACTCTGAACTACTTCTACCAATTGCTAAATATCACGTATAATTAATCACATAAATGAATTCCAAAGCTAGACTTGTTTATATACAATATAAATTAGAAAGATACCCATCTATAATTTTGATCTTGGTTGAAGAAGTCAAAATTTAATGTACATACAATTTTACATGTATAAAATGGATCCAAGTTCTTGTTAAGCTATTTACATTATCAAACAATGGAGGTAAATAAAACTAAAATCATTTTACAAAAATTCAAATACAATATTTAAACACAGATTTGTAACATTCTCTCGAAAATAACACGATCAATATCATACCATCAAATATATTGCGTGATTAGCCTTCACATTTTTTTTAAAAATCCCAATATTTAAAATCAAAATAATTTTATTAAGGTATTTAAAATTTTTGAATAATGAACTGATATCACTTTAAAAACACATTTTTTACATGAATTTATAGATCCATCACTTTAACCCTTCCAATAAAACATTTCTGAAATTTTCTTATGCAATTAAGTGGACACTTTTCAGCACATTAACAATGCTGAAAATGAATTATCTGCTTTATGATGTTAATATTTTATAATTTCATACATTAAATCTAAAAAACATTATAACTAAAAGATTTCACTTGCATTTAAAATAAATTTCTTTTAAAAAAATATACAAAAACAAAATGATAGGAACCCCCCAGTTTCTTGAAAGATAAAAAATAAAATTTATATGAATTCTGCAAATGGAAATGAATTTATACCATATCAGTACCAATTAGCAAACAGAATTAGAATATTTAAAAAATATTTAATTAAAATGCTTTCCTTACCTTTTGTAAACTGGATGGATTTAGTTGAGTCTTATCAATTATTTTAATAGCCACCTAGGAAAATAAACATTTCTTAAGATAATTCAAAAACTTCCAACATAAATGAATAATTTAGTTACATCTTACTTATGCTACAAATATTGAAAATTTGTAAATTTTCATGCATATTTAATTTTTAAAACATTTTTTCATTCCTCAAACAAAACTTTAAATAATGAAATTATATGGGAGGGGGGGGGGGTTAAAAATCTAAACATCATACTACTAATCAAGGAAAAAATGAATCTTTATAATTAAAGAATTTTTAATGTGTGATTTTCAATATATTTTTAAAGTTAAATAACAACTTTTCAAAACAATAACACAAAACACTCGAAATTTCATATACACACACATTAATATTTATAATGCTACTTACCTCTTTTCCAGTTGGCAGATGTTTAGCCAACTTTACTTTCGCAAAATTGCCTTTTCCTATAGTTTTGAGTAGTCTGTACCGCCCAATGTGTGGCTCATCCAATGTATGACTTGATGCCCGACTACGAGAATTGGAAAAGCCCCGATGCCTATCTCCATCCTTAAGAAGAAATTAAAATGAGTTATATACAAGATTATATACACACACACACTATAGAAATAAAAAGTTTCCAATTTTTATAAATTAATTTTTTTTTAAAAAAGACCACTATTAAATTTTGTAATATAAATTAATAATTTATATGTACACTTTAGTTCTAAAATTAAGTTTTATAAACCATACAGTTTCTTTAAAGTAAAACTTTGAAAAAAGTTAAACACTTCTAGTGAACAGTTTATATGCAAAGTAATTTGAATTAGTATGAGATTTATTTTTAAAAAAGTTATGATTGTTGTAATTGTCATTTTAGGCATAAAATTTTTTAGTACTGTTAGGGGAAGGGATTTTCAAAACAAATAATGTATCTGATTAAACTATCCAATTTAAAAAGCCAAAAACTTATTACAAAATATTTTTACTCTTAAAACACAACAGCCTTTTGTATTTTATAAACATAAGAAAAAAAGAACTTGCATTACACCCTAAAATAAAGTCACTAACATTTTTCAAAGAATTTTTTTTAAGATACAAATATTCATTGTGAGAAACTATAAGAATATCCAGAAAAAAAAGATAGCTATTTTAGGAAGAGCTTATTTAAGAAAAGCAAGCAGATATAATGGTGCATTTTAACAAAGAAAATATTTAAATGTTGTGAACAAATAAATTATTCCAAAGTTAAAAAAATACCAAGGAAAAAAATGAGTTATTTTACAAAACCTAAAAATCTATTCATTTTCACCAAAACGTTAAATTTAAAAAGCCGGCATATTAATATGAAATATAACCCCAGTGTTTCAGGAAATAAGTTTTCTAAATGAAATTTTTACACGACAGTTACGACATTTCTAATATTTTATGCTTGAAATTTCAAAATAGATTCAGCTTAAACATTCAAATCCGTGCTCCTGAAACAGAAGAAAAGATTCAACCTGGAATTCTAACCCCAAACTATTAATATTAGTTTAACACACTTAATTAAATAACAAATTTGTTTTTGACAATGTAAATGTTAATCATGCAGATTAATACTTTTTAAATTTACAAAATATGCATACTTATGCAATACAAGCTACAGTAGTATATATTACCAATGAAATCTCCCTTCCTCTTTTCAAATAAGAAATAATTGGAATTTTAAAGCATTATCACAATTTAATATGCCAACTTGTTGAAGCTACATGGCATTTTGAAAAATGATTAGACTTTTGGGTTGTTCAGTAAGTTAACTACTAAAAAATCTTATAAATTACTTTATTAGAGTTTCTGCCCATTTTGTTTGAGCTAAAAAATTTAGACCATGCTAGTGGTTAAAAATTGCCCGCTTGAAACTATCTAGCCTTACCAAATCTTCTATTTCTACCTCACATGCGATTATTGAAATTCTATCTACCAAATCAAGCAAGCAAGCTTCTTATTTAGAATTTGTGCTTAAAAAATGATTGCACACAAATTTTATGAACCAAATAGCTACTCACTCCGGGACGCTGTTTAAATTTAGAGGAGGCACCTTGATCTTTTTCTTTTTTTGCACCAGCAGTTTTAGAAGCAGCAACTGCCTTCTGCCGCTGATCAGATTCAGAAAGATCATCATCCTGCTGACAGTGTTGTGTGTGACTTAAACCAATTGATTTTAATCAAACTAATCTTGATTAAAATCAGAGGGTTTTACTTTTTACAAATTATTACAAAAGGATTTCAACACACACACACACATGTGCAAATAAATATATTAATAAGATCTTTTGTAGAAGACAATGAAACAGATAAATCTGACGAAAATTTAGCGCAATCTGACAAAATTTAAGGCTTTAAAAGTTAATACAGTTTAAAATTTTTATAATTATTCCTTCACCTCTCAAATTCAATGATACCTAACAATTAAGATAATCCTTCTTTGCTCTTTTTTAATTCATAAAATTAAAAACAATAATCAGATATAAAAACAGATATCAACCTATTCTAATGAGCATGTTGAAATAAGTATTGATTTGATTTTTATGATTGAATTGCTCAGTATATTTCCTCTCTCTTCTCTTTCATCATTTGCTGAAGTTATATTTTTTAAGAGCACATTTAAAGTCTCACAAAATGTTCTTTAACAGCTTAAATTTTCCATTGATCTTTCTCATTCTAAGCTTCATAATTAAGATAAATTAACATAAGTATTTTAAATGTTCATTTAAGATTAAAAAATAATGAATTAAGTATTCAAAAAAAGGCAAACTTTACATCAACACAGGAACTTGTATCCCAAATGCAAAGGATAGAAGAAAATACAGGAATACAGAAGTAGCCACTTAACTCAAAATTATAAATCTACTTGTTATTAACAAAATTTAATCACTATTAATATTGTTTTTCAGATTTCATTGACATTTTTTAGTTTATGAAAGGAAAACATGAAATATATCGGTTTGCATTCCTATTGGCTTTTTACTATTAACCAACTGTAAAAAAAAACAAATGAATCCCAACATACCTTAACTTGTTCAGTAGTAACTGACTCATGTACAGTTTGCAATGGAGTCCGTACACTGGCAGACATTCTGAATTCTTACGAATGCTTTAAAAAAATTCAAAATAAAATATTAATCATATTTTTATCAGTTCAGAACTTTAATATTTGCAAACTTATGTAAAAACATTTAACTCAAAATCAAAACAAATTTTTCAAAATAAAGAAATTTTATAAATTTATTTTGTTAGCTAAATTCTACCAGTCATTAAACGAATTATAACTAAGCATATTGAAATAATTACCCCCCCCCCCATGAACAATTTAAATATACATATACCCCCCCAACAGCTAAATAAATCTAACCAAATAAAACAAAAACATTTTAAACAGAATCATTTTAGTATTAATACCTACATACAAAAAATATTTACCTGAAATTTCTTCAGCAAAGAATCAGGTAAGGCCTTCCTTAGTAACCAGTGTTTGGGCTGATGGTAATTACATAACTAAAATTATAATTCATTTTTAAGGGAACTTAAATACTCTTTTCTTGAACTTTATTATCATTTTAAGGAATTTAAAATACTTGAGCCATGGAAAAACCTGCAAGAAAAACCAGTTCATAAGTAAATGCCAGTTTTAAATCAGATACACATTTAAGAATGATTTAGAAACAACTTGTATATTTCAGCATTTTAATTTTATACAACCATCCCCCCCCCTCACACAATTATTTACACTGAACCAAATGTTTTTTTTAATAGCTCACCAAGAGAATATCTATTAGTATAAAAACACTGAAACACAGCAAAATTTTATTAAATTTTTAAACGCTAAGCCCTAAATATCAAATTTCTTCAACAATAAAAATCAGTCCTTTTATTTTCACAATTTCAGTAATAAATACTAATCCAAAACTTGTGAGCATTATAATGTTAATCATATTTATATCAAGAGTATATTTTTGAGTGAATAATTTTTAAAAATAAATTTATAACATTGAAATTTTAACAAATTTTAGCGAAAATGCAAATCATTTTACCTTTATACATTAAAAACAAAACAAAATTATATAGTTAATGAAAGTGTAGATGTAAGTAACCTTATTTGCAACTACTGATATGAATGAAAACAGGAAAAAAACATGGAATAGAAATTAGAGCACAAAAATACTTTACATTCAAATCTTAAAAAAAGGAATTGATTCCAAACAACATTTTATACTGATCAAAAATATTTTTTAAAAACCCATATAAAATTTCAAATTGATCTCTCCCATATTAATTACAGTACTAATATATTTTTAAATTCTTGCAGTATTATAATTTTATACCATAGATATATAATTTTAGAAAAAATTTACTTTTCTACAGAATAAATAAAGCAAGATATAAACCAAGACTAAAAATTTTTTTGATTTTAAACAAATTCATCAATAAAAATACATCTATAAGTTAGTATATAAAATTACCAGTACTTTCATATTAATAGCATTCTATTGGCAATCTTTTGGTGAATTTTAATACTTTTCAAGTGAACCATAATTTTTAAACAATTTAACTTAAGAGCTATCAAAATCAATTACTTTTCCTTTTCAACCTCCCCCCCCCCAAGATAAAATAGGTTACAAAATATAACATTTTGGCAGTTAATATGAAACTACTGCATTATCTAGCACTATTAGTAAAAATATATAGAGTTCTTAAAAAAGCAATCAAATTCAAAATTTTTATAGTTAAATTTTATGAAAAATTTAGGTTTTGTAACACTGCAGCCCATTTAATGGTTTTCCAAGTACTGTTACATATATACATTAATATTCAAGAATAAACCATTGATCAAAGAATGATCAAAAAAAAAAAAATTCCATTAAGTTTCTGGAAATGTAATTTTTTTTCCAATAAAATCACATATTCTTGAATTTTTTTTTTTGAAAAACAGAAATTGTTCATAAAAAGTAAACAAATTTCATGAATTAATTTACTGATCAGTATTCTCACCTTAAATAATAAAATTTCAATTCTAATATAACTAAAATATTCGCAATTCCTTAAGATTTTTAAAACAAAGGGAATCTTACTACGAAACATATTTCACTAATAATGTTACTGGATTATACCTTGTATATAAAATTTGGATGTTTGTTTCTTAATACAAATCCATACCATTGATCATAATAATGCAAAATTTTTTATGAAGCTTTGCTAATGTTTTGAAGGAGACATAAGCCTGTTCTAACCAAAATGATTTTTTAAATCCATTTTTGGTGAATTATTTCCTCCCAAAACTCCCCCCCCCCCTCCTACACAGCTAGTAGCAGCATTTATTTACCCTAAGGAAGTTTGTGATGTTTGAGTGTGTAGTGCAACACAAAAATTAATGTATTCAGACATGCGAAATTGGGTATGCTGAAACTACACTGATAATTTGTATTTCAGAAGTAATTTTTTGAAAATTTGCTTTAGATTATTTTAAAATTTAAATTTTGAAGTGTTTTTTCATAGCTTTTGTGATCTGATGCCACTTCTACAGCTGAATAAATTATTCTTCCATTTCCTAAAGATTATCACATACTTTCATAATTTTATTTCATTATAATTAATTGCTTATTTGAAGTGGAATTAAAATTGTTCTTGATTAAATTATATTCTAAGTTATTCTTTTAACTGTTTCATTTTAATTTCAACAATACAATTTGTATTAAAAGTTTTGCTTTTGCCCTTTTCAAACTGCACTGTTTCAAAATTAAACTTTTTTTATCTTTTCATTTATCAATAAAGTGCAAGGCCGATTGTTTGCAATGACAGGTATCAATCTACTCAAATCATGTCTTTCATGCAGGCAGCTTTACATTGCTAGCTAATAAATTAGTAAAAAATTCTACATACATCTACACATCAAATGAAAAAGCAAAAATATTATAAAACACAATAACTGCTTGAATCTTTTAATGAATTAATATTTTCCAACTCCTGCATAAAATACTTTTATGCTTTTGAAGTACTGATAAAAATAAATTTTTGAATTCTCTGAAATTTTGTAACTTTTTCTCTCTATTGTATCAGTTTTCTTAGATCAGGTAATTAGCTAATCTCAGGTAATCTTACAAGGTAATTTAGCTATATATTTGACTTTATTTTATTGACAAAATCTTCTTTCCTTGAATTCTAACTTCATTAAAAATTATTCAGAATATTGTTCAGCAATCAGACCTCATTACAATTTTTTATTCTTTCATCTTGAAAGTAATATTTTTCAATCCATTCATGTGAATGACATGTATATCATTTAGTATAAGCATAAACAATAAAGCACAAAATCCAATAACATAAATGTCATTTTTAATTTTTAAATTAAAATGAAACTCATTTTAAAATAACTTATGTTTTGAAAATATCCTACTTAATAAATTTATACACTATTTACTTTTATGGGTTTGAAATGTTTGAACAAATTCTGTTTTTACCTGTAAACAATAAATATAAAAAAGAATATTTTTCATCAAAAATTGTTCATGTACATTCAACTTTTGTACATAGTTTTGAAATTATGATCCATGAAAAACTGCCCTTTTTATATGATTGATTTACTGCATGATATAGGATTGATGATTGTTACAAACACTGATCACTTTTTAGATTTCTGGGACAAATAATGCTGAAGATTAATAAACAATAAATTGATAAACAAAACACCCTTAGAAGAGTTTTACTAGATTATTGGCAACAGATAATAGTTAGGATGTGATTGAAATACATTCAATTACTAGTTTAATTTCCAAGGGCCTTAAACTTGTTGCAAGTCTGGAAAATATTTTAAAAACAGATATTTTGGTGCTTTAGTATGCCTGCAAAACTCCAATAAGACAAGAGATTTGCTTTGTTAGTATTGATGTAATGAACAAACAAAAATAAGAGAAGGGAGGAAAGAAATTCTGATTAAAAAAACTCAATAGCCCAAAATATTTTGGAAAGTAGTTATCTACTCAAAACACCATTACTGCAAGGAAATCTCATTGGATTCAAGTGCAAAAGATGCAGCAGAAATTCCAAGAGAAAAATAGAAATTTAGATTCATCTCACCATAAGCAAACACATTCATCATGAACAAATAACAATGAATAATTCATATTTCACTTAAAGGTTTTGTTCTTTCCCAAGTATGAGTAATTTTTGTATGGGTTTTTAATTTTACATTAATTAAAACATTGATATGAATTTAATATTAATTCTAATACATAAAAATGTAAAATACCTATTTAAATTCTTGCGCATCTTATCTTATTACTTTATATTTTACACAATTTTTTGTTTCAAAAGTTTATTTTATTTAGCATGATTTTTGGATAATGTAAAACACATTTTCCTTTTATTACAAATTTTAAGTCATACAACCTATCAGATGAATGGTGATAAAACTAACAATATTGCATTTTTATATTTACTGCTTTTTTTAAGTGTATTCAATGATTTATACTGCAAATAGTTGAAAATTATGTAAGAATATTGTTCTAACATGCACAACTATGATTTCGAATAACTTCTATATATATATATACGTTTACCATTAAATAAAAATTTCTGATACCATTTCCTATATATTTCACATTAAAGAATACATTACATCAGCAATATAAATATTTATTACAATTTTAATTACTTAAAAGTAGAATACCCCCTCCCAAAAGAAAAAATTCTTAAATGAAACCCATTTTGAGTTTTAAATTATATCAAAAATACATTTATAAAAAAATTTATGTGTAACTAAAAGTATTTGAAATATTTTGCTAATCCTCACATTTTATTAAAATAAATAATGATTAAAAAACTCTTAAATCTTAAAATTAACATGAGGACATCAGCATTCTCATTAAAGAATTTAATTTTTAAAACCCAAGTAGGTCATTATTGAATAATTTTAAAAATTTGAGAACACAGACAGAAATTACAGAAACATACCATAGTAGTCTAAATACATTAAAACTATTTGTATAGTCAACATTTTGGTAGATAGCCTACCCAATATTAAATTAATCCTTCAATTTGCACATTAACGTACTAAAATTTGTGTCGGAATTGTTTGCCAATTTCAAACCAAAGTTAAATTTATTTTTGAAGTAACTTCAAATCCATAACATTATAAAAAAATTACTTTATTATATAAAAAAGCATATAATATTTGACACAGATAGAAGATTTACATATATAACTCAATATTCATTCAGTAATTACAGAGCAAATTAATCATTACAGCCAATTGAATGCAATGTGTGAATACTGAATACATTAAACTCAAATCAGCACCTTAAAAAAATCACTTTTGCCTAAAAACCATCTTTCTTGTCATTAGATTATAATTAAATTTTTTCTCCAATAGTGGTCAAGAAACGAGTTCCTTTTTAAGGGAAATACTCGTTTATTAATGACGCCCCCATCCCTTTTTGAAAAGATGTCCTTCCAGATTATTTACTTCCAACACAGGGGGAAAAAAAATTAAGAACCATTGACGTAACTGTAACAGCCATTTTTCATTGAGATCGAGTAATGATATGAAAAAAGAAGGGGGGGGGGGTTCAAAGATAAAACTGATGAAAGAGCTTGGTAAGTAGTTAAATGAAGCATTTTAAATGACCAAAAAGAGGAAGGAATGACAAAGTCTACCAAAAATTAAATCACTGATATCAAATAGACATTAAAATTATAAACTTTTAAATTAAGTATTTTAGATAATTTCTTCTTTACAAATGTGAGCAGATTAATATTTTTTTAACAGAATCAACTGGCAAAAATAAATTTAAATTTGTTCAGACATTAATTTATTTTACTAAGAAATTGTATGTTAGTTTATGTTTATATTATCCTTTTAATGCAATACTGTTTATACTATTTCATTTTTAAATATATTTCTTGATTATATATTTGATATATAATCAAGATTTGTCATAAATTACAAGCCTATAAAGCAATTTTTAAATTGCCTTACAAATAAATGGTAATAATTAATGGTGATGATTCCATCTTTTTAAAAAAATAATAAGATTAAAAATTTTATAACTAAATTTTTATATGAAAAGTTTAGGTAACCAAATTAATACTTTATTTTTTTATGAACAATAACTTATGATTATGGAAACAAATGCATATTCCTTAAAAAAATTAAATCACGAATATATTAATAAAATTTACTAAGATAAAAATAAGCACACACAAATTTTAAATCAGAAATTAATCATTTAACAACAAAAATCTAAAAATGAAAGAAATTTTATGAATGAAGCTTTAGTAAAAACTAGAAACTACACCCTTTTCCAACAATATTACCTAAAAGAGCAACAGCTTATTTCTTTCATACTATTATTCCACAATCCAACAGTTTTCCTCATTAAAATTTACAAAACCAAAATCATGTTCATCTTCAAAAATATTTACTATTATTAAACAAATTTAGTTTACCTAATATATGCCTAGTTAACACAGTTGATTCCTTAAACTGGGGAAAAACAAAAATTTCGTTGTACAATAATTTTTAATGAGATCGAGTAATGATATAATAATAGAATTATTTTAATACTTAACACTATTAAATAACTGATACTGTGAAAAAATTTTTTTTCACTTTTAACATAAAATTAAAATTTTATAGTAAATTCAGGAAATAAAATGTATAAATTTGAATTTACAAATCAAACTGTTGATTAAAAGATATAAAGGAACTAAAATATTTTTTATTTATTCTATATTTGTTCTATTTAACAAATATATGATTTGCGACATTGCAATAAATTTTTTTTCATCTTACAACCAACACTAGAAAATTATAGCTAATTCAACAAATTTTCATTAAAGAAATCAACATTTAAAACATTTAGATGACAAATAAACTTTTCCTAATAGCCCATAATTTTAATTACTTTTGAGAGTCCCCAAGTAATAAAAAGAATCAATTAAAAATTTAATATCTGGTACATTTTTGAGTAAAATGGATAGTAGGTAAAAAACAATGAAATTAATCCTATACTAGCACTTTCCCATTTGAAAGCACACATGGCCAAAATAGAATCTAATCATTAATTGCAGCTTTAGTGAAAAATCGATTCCTCTAAATTCTGTATAATTTAGTATCCAATCAAAAATGATAAAATACTTTTGTGAATAACTTAAATTGTATATTATTATAAAGTAAATTAAAACTAGCCCATGTTCTAACAAATTATCTCAGATTTTTCAGTTAAATATCATAGTACCTTTCTTAATATCCATCCCAATTTTTTAAAAAAAATTTAAAAATACAAACAAAATAATTGGAGATTAGAAAAGTAAGAAAATTTTTTGTACACATATGTATGTAGAATTTAAAAAAGGAATAAATATCTATAAAATAACAAAGATTTAAAAAATCGCCTTAAATTTAAGGATATATAATTTTCACTTGTGAATTCATTATAATTAATGTATTTAATTCAATGCAAATTTTTGTATCCTTATGTAAGTCAAAAGAATTTCATAGTAATAAGCATTCATATACAAGAAAAATCATGTCTACTATTTACCATCAAACTATAGAAAATAAAAACAAACTAATAAATAACACTGAATATTAAAAGATAAATATCCTTGAAATGCAGAGTTATTTTCAACCATAAAATAAGGAATATTCTCTCTCCATAAAATGAGATAATAGCATAAGAAAAAATAATGAAATAATCAACAATATAAGAAATCTTAATGAGATAGAAGTTTTCACAATTAACTTATGATATAACTAAAGTCTATTATAAATATTTTATACAACTGCCATCTAATTCTTTTTTAGATTTGAGGTCAGAAAATGAAAAATTACATATTTAACATTTATTTAAACATCAAACCTCAAAAATTTGGTTCACAAGTGTCAAATTCATTTAAATGATGAAAAACTATAAACTTTGTCACAAAAGCAATTTAGATATATGTCATAATAAAATAAATACATAAAAATTTCATTTCATTTTAAATTTTCCACAGTAAAATTATTTCTTGAATTAAAAATAAATACAAATTTACTCTATAAATAAATGGTGTATGAAGTTGTCTGCAATAAGAACAAAAACAAATCAGTAGCAACACTTATAAAAGGGTCTCAAGGCATTTTACACAGATCACTGACATTCCTTATGCATTACCTTACATATCAAAAGAGCGGAGACTTTTGTAAACAAATAGATGATGGGAATAAACTATTATTTCATATTTCAAAATAATACCGAAACTTAATTTTAAAATTTATTTTAAATGGGAAGTTTTTAAAAATGAAAGTAAAACAGCTGACAGTTTAAACTATGACACCAAATTGACTTCGATGTTAAAAACTAATCACAAGACATTTTTAATCATTTCAACACATAAACTTTCTTAATAAGTAATAACAGACATTTCGCGAAAACAACGCCTCGAAATCGAGATCAATTAAAGTTTTTTAGTATTTAGGCTTACGAGCGAAAAAGAAGAGGACATGCAATAAATTGCTAAAGCTAACCGGAACAGTTCACTAACTCCCGTTACCTCAAATTTGAAATCATTCCACAATTTAAAATCGATCAGCAAGTACTAAAATAAAATAATTGTGCTGAGACAGTACTTTTTACAGTCCGATTACAAGAAAAACACAAATACCTACGTACCAATATGGCGGTCCGGATAACACGGAATCAGGCTACTGGTAAAAGATACAAAGATCTACGTTCAGGGCTAGCAAGCACAACACCCCTAGGAACCTCAACTCGCTGGCAGCGTCCGCTGGAAGAGCTATCGTTGCGATGATGAGTCACACAATTACGTCATTGACGTGTAGGACAGAGAGGGTCATGAAACTATGTTAAGTGGAATTATTGTTTATAACTATTTCTGACAAAAAACTAGGAAATTAATTAAGTTATACAACTGAATTTATTTCATTTTACTTAAATTTGAAGATTGAACTTTGAGATTAAAAGCCGGAGCTACTATGTAAAAGGAAAAGAATAAGTATGAAAGTTAATAAATAATGAACAAATACATTAAAATATCTTGACTGTATTTAAAAAATTCTTAGGATCCTTTAAATAATTTCAAAATAAACGAAACAAAATTCCAAATATCAGTTGAAACCAAAAGGAAATACATGAAAATGAAATGTGGGAAGAGAAACGTTAAAAAAGACAGTATTAAGAAAGTATTTACATTAATAAAATTATTACTTCATTTATTTATAACACATTCATTACAATTATTCTTTCTTCATTTGAATCTAACAACAATGATGTCGGATAACTTTAGCTCACTGTAATAAATTAGAAGAAAACTGACAAATTATTTTTCAAAGATTATTTTATTCTGAAATATTTTAATATTTTACATTATTATATTAAAATATATAGATTGACTATAAAATATTTCAAGGGAAAGGAGAATTATAATTAATTTTTTTATTGATAAATTAGTTGAAAAAGATTTTCACTTTTTCATACCGATTGCGAAACTAAAATTACGGATTGTATTTTCTTAATGCATTTAAAGAATAATTTCTGCATTTTTCGAAAAATAACCAACATTTGTAAGGAAATGAATTTTTGAAGCATTAAAACTGTTCTAAAATCAATTAAAAATACTTCTTGCAACAAATGAGAATTTCTTCCCCCCCCCCCCGTTTCTTGGAGGAAAAACTAGGCTACAACGTGTAAAAAATAATAAAGGTTTTTATCACATATATAGGAAAAGAATTCAAATTGAAATTTTCAGAAAAATGAATTGGTCTTATTTTGCTGAGATTTTACTTTTGCTTAACAAATTGTAATGATAAAATTATTTTTTTTTATATTACATAAAGGAGGTGACCTTTATATTGCATTGCAAAACCATTATTTTTTGTTATTAAAATAAGAGACAAAATAACTTTAAAAAATGAAGCGAATTTTAAAAATAAGAAATGATAACTAAATTTTTTCAGATGAATCTCTTGTTTCGTAACAATTTCTGTATTTTTGAAAGTTGGAAATAAATCTTATGATCATCTGGAAAAGGAAACACATTGTTTGTTTTTAGTTATCGTTGGCAGTAGTTATATACCGTCACTTATCGTCATCATCTGAAAATGGCGGAGAATGAGTTGAACGTTGATAGCATAATTTCAAGGTTATTGGAAGGTAAGTCAGAATAAAATACTTAAATTATTTTAATGATTTTGTATTTGATTCACTCTTGGAATCAGGTCATATTTTTTAATAGTTTACAAATTGGTTCATTATCTTCCATTCTGTCAACTTTGTTTTGATAAACAGCTAATTCAGTTTTGTTTTTAAAAATTTTACATATAATGATGTATGCTCAAAAAGTTATTGAATAAACGTAGCTGAAGCGATTAATTGTTACATTTAAATATTCTTAATTAAATAAAATAATTATTATAACTAAAATTAAGTGTTGCGTAATTTTAAAGGAACATACTGACATTTGTAGTTAGATGTTGTTTGTAGATATTTCTTGGTCTGTTTTCTTACGAAAACCTTTCGTTATAAATTACTTGTTATTTCGATCATCTTGTCGTTATTTTTTTGACATAGTCAATTGTAGAACTTCTTTGGGAATCAATACAGGGTTCTCTTTTGCGATTTGGAAAAAAAATGTTATCAAATGGAGGAAACAGGTGTTGTACTTGCAACTGGAACTGCAATATGTAGTCTGAGTTCGTAATATCCTCTTTCATTTCCGTATGTTTTTCGTGTATAACTTTACAATTTTGAATGTAAGATAAAGTGTATTTAATGTGATACTTTTATTATAAATTTATAACATTCTTATGAAAAATGAAATTTTTTTGTAATTATTTATGTTTATATTTTCATGTGTTTAAATATATAACTGCAGTTCTGTTTTTATTGCTTTTTACCTTTCCACACAAGTTATTCATTTGATAAATTATACATGTATAATTAAAAGATTTATATAAAAGAGTCGTTGCTTATATATATATATTAATTTTTTTACTGCTATGAGCTGAAACTGGAAGCTCAATTTTAATTTAATCTTGAATTATCTTATTTAGTAATCTTTTTTATTTCACACACACATGTATTTACAGTACTATAACTGTTGCAAAGTAATTTTTTTTAATTGCATTGAACATTGGATGAAGAAATTACGTGCCAAAAACAGTTAAAATGAAGTATAAGATACAAATTAACCACAAATGATATTATTAATTGAAAAATTTTTTTTAGTTATTTCTAGTATAAATGTTAACATAAAGAAAGAATTATATTATTCCTTAAAGAATATATATTTTTTTAGAATTGTAGGTTCTTGCATATTAGCATCACTTCAGCAAAATTTATGCCAAGTATATCGCATCATGATATCAAAACAACAAAAAGATTCTTCCATTTTTTATTTGAAAAATCGTATCAGATTTTAATGGAAAGTGGCGTACGTTTTGCTGTGGTAACGTTAAGGGTCCCGTAGACAGAAATTCCAACTCTAAAACGATGAAAGCGCCCTCTTCTGGGAGGGGGGAATGGGCGTTTCTAAAGGAAAGGCCAAGTACTCATGAGTACTGGTCTTAATGATAAAAGGTAAATAGTTCCTTCATAAAAAATAAATTATATGCCTTTTTTTCTTAATTTTCTATATTTTCTTGACTTTGAAATAAACATTTTTTCATGCTATTATTTTTCCAAATTTGCTTTTCCTTTGTCCCATTTTCTGATGATTATGTTTTGACAGCTGTCATGATGAAAGAAAATGACGTCACAGAATCGTACAAGCCTCTTCTACAACAGTTGAGAGAGGAATTCTAAGTGCAATCGGAGCTCGAGACAGGAAACCCTCCCCCCTCTCTTTCGCCTTCTATTTTTGTTCTTGGAGGGTCCAGTTTACAACCAACTGAAGACTATTTATATGACAACTGACCCCTCTTTTACTGCCCACCTGCTTTTCACGTACCTGAAAACTGTCCCCGACATTCTAGTTATACAAAGAAACTGCTTTTTTTACGCTGGTTCGTTTCTGATTGAGAAACATCAGTTTTTCATTTGAATTTTATAAAAATATAAGTTAAGGCAGAAACCTTTATATATATATTTCTGTACATTCAAAACAATTTTCTGTGATATTCCTCAATATTAAATTGCATAAAAATCCTTTTTTAAACAGTTTAATAACAAGAGAAATTTATAAAAATAATGGAATGAATAGTGTGTAATGTGATTTAAATTATTCTCTTTCCTGAAAAATTTCAGGCCAGTTCTTTATTTCCGATTCAGTTCAATAATTTTAAAAATGTTTTAAGACATGTAATAAAAAAATCTTATATAAATTTAATAAAGTACAGTGGCGTAACTACCAATGGGCTAGGTGGTGCCGTGCACAGGGGCCCTCGTGCCTTGACCACCAAGCAAGTCGAACTTGCTAAATTTCTCCCATAATTGAGTTATAAATATAAAAGATTGTTACATAGCTGTAATCATGGCAACTCCGTTGAAAGTAATTTCAAACTTGTAAGGAATTCCCCTAAATTCTTTCTTTTGTTTGTATAGTGTTACGAATTTTACTTATTAAAAAGTTTCTTATTTTTCATTTTTTTTAATTTTTACTTGAAAATAAACATCAAGTTCCACGAAATATCTTACCATACATCTAAAAAAAACTACACAGGGAGCTATTTCTTCTTGGTCATTTTATTTTTTATAACAATATGATTCATAATAAGCTATTTTCCTGTTTCAATGTTTCGCAATCTGGTATCTGCATCAGACTGATGTAATTTTGACCCCCCTCCTCTGTTTTTTCATGTGTTTTATTTTAAATAATTATAATAATTTTGTATTATATTTTCTTGTTTGTGCGTATTCTTTTTATCATTTCCTGTCTATCACATGTCAAATCGAACCTGGGTAATCACTAAATTCACAAGGAAACTCGTATGCATACATGTAAGTAGTTTGTAGCTTTGCTTTCCTATGTTCTGCAGAGCTTGACACTGGGCTGATGTGAATCAGCTTTGTATATATATATATATATAAAATACTAATATATTTTTAATTAAGAAAACCACCAATATTCTCTTTTTTTTTTTTTTTTTTTTTTTTTTTTTTTTTTTTTTTGCATCACGGCCTTTGGATACCTAGCTACGCCACTGATAAAGTATATTGAGTATTGGTTTTGGGACCCACACAATTTTTTGGAAGAACAGTTTTAGTGTTGGAATTTCCAATATAAATTCAATTACAAAAAAAAGGAATGAGTCTTACAATAGTCGCATACGATGTGTTCTGACATGTTATCCTGGTAAATATGCAATAGTAACTTAAATCCTGAAAAAAATTAATCGGGTATGATTAGAAATAATTTTATCTTTAATGAAAATTTTATTTAATTAACACAAAGAGTCATGTAATTTTTTATCAAAAATAAATATTCTTGTTCAATTTGGCAAAGACTCACACACAATAGACTTATGATGACTAAAATATGACACATATACTTGAGATTTCAAAGTATTTAATAACCTTTGAAAAACAACGTCAGTAACAGTACTACTGTTAGTTGTTGATACATTTCGGTTTGTGTTCATTTCTAGCTTGAGTTCATCATTCAAAAAAAGTTATGAGCGGACAATCATAAAGTTGCCTGACTGACAAACAGATTTGGTAAAGCAGTAATTGGTTCGGCCGTTGATGTTTCTGAGAGATTTGTGTTCGTTGCAAAAAAAAAAAATTTCCCTGTTGAGTGGAATTTTGTGCAATTCTTTTCGGGGCTGTACTCCTCCAGTTTTTAATTTTTTTTCTCGCGTTTCTTTTTTCGAAAATCTCGCATACATTCTGCTCTGGATTTACCCGTCTCGGCAAATCACAAAATCGTTTTAAAGCTATTGTATTCGAGATTTCAGTTTCAACTAACTTTTTTCACCAATCGTACTAAATATTTTTCTTATTTATCACACTAATGTTATACTTTTAATATCGCAAACAGAAACCAGCAATATATTTTATAAAAAACAATGAAAAGAATTTAAATCAGCATTTAAAACCATGGAGAATTATATACCATAATGACTAAAGACGCGAGATTTCCAAGTTCGAAAAAGGTCATGAAGAATACAAAGAAACTGTAATCTCAAGTATCATTCTCGCTATCCGATCTTGGCTTAGAACAGGGATGGCCAACTCAAATGACCTTGCAGGCCACTTTGGAAAAACATTATAATCCTGCGGGCTACAAACAAAAATTATATATCTTTATATTATATTTAGACCCATCACAAACATTTATTGGAATGAAAATTTAAAACGGAATGAATTATTATTGATTTCATTATTTTTCATCTATACAAGCATAGATAATTTATAATAATAATGCAAGGATCAAATATGTCCAACTCTAGCAATAGGCAGCGCGATGGAGTTACAGGAATCGAGTGTGATGCTGCACTGCAATACCGCACACTTCTAAGAATGTATTAAAACAAAAGAAACGTAGTGAAATTGAAACAGTTATGAAGTATATATTTGTTACAAAAACACTACATTAAAAACAAAAATATTGTACAAAATAATCGTATTCTGTAATGAATCTCGAGGGCCGCAAAATTATTCAAGGCTGCAGGTTGGCCACCCTTGGCTTAGAATTACGAAGTCTGTCGCAAATAACATATATGGCTCTAGAGCAGTGGTCTTCAAACTTTTTCAACTCATGGAACCCTTTGAACTGGAAGGTGTTTTTGTTGAACCCCTAGAAATAGAAAGTGTTTTCGTGCATCCCCATTCCAATCAGAATTTCCCGGGATTTTTTTGGAAAATCTCTAATTCCTCAGATGTCAAACATTCAAATTGTGGAGTGAGTGAATATTAATGTCACACTGTTCAGATACACGAGAGCTTTTGGTAACGGACCTCGTAATTTTGAACCATGGTCAAGTGACGAGGATGACACCTGAGATAGCACCTCATCTCCTAACTACCACACCACACTAAAGGAAGGACGTTCCTTTAGTGTGTCGTTAGCGCATCGTTCCCCTACACGGTGGGTCTTTAGTGGTGCTGGGCTTGAACTTTAAAACTGTGGAACCATTTACCTGTATTTGCACTTGCAGGGGTGCATATTTCATAGCGCATTCGCTTAGAATTCATTTTGAAAAAAAAAAAAGCATTGATGAGTTATCTTGAATAATATATGAAACACATGGGGTATAAATGAAAATGCAAAATGTAGATACTGCTTTCCAGACATAAATTTAAAAAAAAAAATTTGCAATGTTATTTCTAAGTTGAATTTTCAGTGAAGGAAATAAAAATGGAATAAAAACATCAGTAGTAATAGTAAGTAAATTGATTGGAATTCATATGTTTTAAGAAGAAACTATTAATGTTAGTAAAAATATTCTTAAAATTATGGAAAACTTTCTGATTTATTTTAAATCAACGTCATATAGATAAATGTTATTTGAACTTCGGAATATTTGAATCTTATTTAAAATGCGATGATCAATAAATCCATTTAGTATGTGGAAACTTTCACAATATTTGAAATGAACAGCGAAACAAGAATTTAGAAGGAAAAAAATACACACTTTTCTTTCCAATTCCTGAAATTCTTTTTTCGTTTAGCCGAAAGAAATAATCTTTTTTTGAAGCTGCGACGATGATCCATTTTATTTAATAACTGAAATAAACTGTGCAAAATAAGTTTTAAAACAGCTGATATTCAAATAACTTAAACTTGGGAAAAAACACACGAATTTCGATTTTGGAGATATGTAAGAAAAGAATGCGAAAACTGATTAACTTTATCCTGACGATTCAAGTGCATTTAATAAATATTAATTGTTCATTTTAATTATTAATAAAATATAACTTATTTAGTATATATAAATAATTTTAAGAAAGGTGGAATAAAAAACAGAGGATAGCTTTTTGTACGAAACGTATTTGTAGTTATTTTCAAGCACAGACTCAAACTTTCCTAAGAATGATGTAATTGTAAATAGTATCTTGAATGCGCTATAGATTCTTTTAAAAAACAAGACCCATTTTGGGGGGGGGGAGACATCTCTGTTACACAATCCACCAAAAAGTCATAAATTACCACCTTTCACCAAGGGAACACTTGAAATTTCATATATCCTTCCGCAAGAAGGCGGAGTTACAAGTTTACTTCCCCTCATTCCAAATATGCAATGCTGACTTTTTTAATTACTTGCAAATAAATTAGTTTGCAAATTTTAAAGTATATGCATTTGAAAGAGCATAAAAAATAAAGGTTTTTCGCGTTTTTACTTTCTTTATCCGATAATTGAAAATATTTTTATGAACGTTTTAACGCACTAAATGTAAATTTTCAAACTTTTAATAAATATTTAAAAATATTTAGAAATTTTTTTTAAAAAATCGAAATCAAGAGAAGCATTAATTTTTTTAAATCTCTATGATGCATTTTGTTTCATACAATTAAAAGCAATACATTAGACGTAAACTGAATTATAAGAAACTCCATAGGATTAACATTACGCTCCGGTTTTCGTGGTTGTGTGTCAACGGGAGCCTTAATACCTAAATACGGTTAATGTCCTAGCACAGCCCCCTGGTGTTTTTTCTGACTGAAGTTTTTAGCCAAATGGTACCAAAGAAAAAATTGTGTTTTTTAAAGTGGCATTCAAGAGGTGAAAAACATCGAAAAAACTAAAATGGCAGCATAGAAAAGATAAGAAATCAAATACAAATTCTTTTCAAATTTTGGACATCCATACCAAGATTCTATCAATCCTTCATCCATATAAATTGAGTCATTGTTTTCTTACCTTTTTTTTTTCCAGAAGAGAATCCACTCGTGTTTTTACGAAGAAAAACACGGTTTCTAAAACAGCTTCTAAAAAAACATCGCTTTTAAAATGCAACGGGGGGGGGCATCTAATGTGCATTCTTAAGGCTGATGAAATAACAATCTGTTTCTCAAACAATTGCTAATTTTTTCAATATTTTGGACTTCCGTACCAAAATGTTTTCAATATATCACTCATACATTAAGTAATAATTTCTTTATTACCTCTTTCATTCCAATATATATATCCATTCATCAAGCTTCAAAAAGAACGTGGTTTCCAAAATGACTAAGCAAATAACAGAAGAAACTGTTGCTTCAGAGATACAATATTGAGAAAAAAACATTTTCCAAATTAATTTAATGACACATCTCCCTTTCTCTCTAACATTTTTCTGCAATTTCATTTAGAAAAAAAAAAATCCGCATATTCTTTCATCTTCAGTTTTTTAGAAATAGCTCTTACATGACCATCCAAGACGACCAGTGGAAAAAGTGACTGCTGTCCAAATCCTGAAAAACTAAAAAAAAAATCCTGTTTGAGTAGGGTTACTATTTATCTTTAGTGGCACACACAAGGATGGGGAACCCCATAGCCCTTGTATTTTTTTTATTGATTATAACCTTATGTATATAGTATGCAAAGTTTTTTTCTCAGTAATTAATTGTGTTAATTAATGCTAATTGTTTATTCAATAATGAATTTTTTACTGTTTTTTGTTCCCGAAAATTGACAAAGTAAAAAAAATATGTTGGACTTTTGGCCTTGCCCCCCCCCTTCCTCCTTGAAAATTCCTGTGTGCACTACAGTTTTCCTTTATTTTGCAGGGTTGCCAAATTGTAAACTTTATCATCCCCTTATGGGGTGCCATAAGGGGGCCATGCTAGGATCCAATTGCCAATTTAGATTTCTGGTTTTTTATACTTTTGGCCATATGAGCTTTGTAAAGTTCAAGTAGAATGTTGTACCTAAAACTTCCATGTGGAATTTTCTTAATAGAACTTTTTAAACCCTCTCTAGAGTTTGAGTATCATTTCCCAAAAGACTATTTTTGACTGGAGCTACTTCTCAAGACATCAGTCTCATAAGAAATAATATTATGTTTGGTTCATATATCTATATTTATCATTGTTAAAATTTGTATCGTACTTAAGTTGCAATTTTTAGATCAACTATTCTTTCTCATACCTCCTAATGCAGGGCCCAATCATTTTACTTTAAAAATTTTCCTAAATGCATCATTTTATTACTTCATCTCAACTAAATGTATGCCATATTTTCAAATCAAACATTGACCTAAATTAAATCTTTAGAGCCAACTGATTGACGTACTTGGTTATGTGCTAGCCTTGTGCGCCTAACATTGCAGGTTCAACCCAGACCCAAAGTTGATAGGTTTCATGATACAAGAAAACAGACAGCGTCCATGTCATATTATGTGGCATGTAAAAAATCCCTTCAGTGCCTGTTTGGCTTGGGTGCTCTTGGTAAAATTAAATTCCTACAACAGTTTTGTGTCGTCCAAGCTCAGGAGCCTTTCTTTGGGGGAGGAAATTGCATTGTAGCATTTAATATATACCTATATGTTGCTGCGCTAAAAATGATACCTGATCCTGGAGAAGATACTAGGTTTGCTATATCAATAATACCAATCTTCCACCAATTTGGGGAGGGGGGGGGGTAAAACTTTTCCCAAGTTCCTTACTAAGGGATCCATTTTCTCATTCCTCTAATTCAATGCTTCCCAACCTTTTTATCACAGTGCACTAGTCATCATTAGCTAATTTAACTGTGTCCCACTGAGAGAGGGGGAGGGGGTTAATGGTTTTCATTTTAGATTTTTTTTATCTAATAATTTTAATTGTATTATAGTATGTCTTCAGAATAAAATACAGTTATATCAGAATATGAATGTAAACTGATTTAACATGGAATATTAGTTATTTTTCCTTGGAAAGGTCGTATGAACCTGAGAGAAATATGCCTCAGTAAATAAAATGGAAATTAGATTGTTCCTTGGGTGGCCTGGTAAAATTTAATCTACGGAACGGGGGTCGGGGACCACTGCTCTATTGTACAAGGAAAAATAGGTCAATTATACTCTGGCTGCAGTAGAAAACTTTTCCCGTTAAAAAGTAAAATATTGAGGAAGCTTTATAGCCCAGATTAGAATTTCAGAATCAAAATTGCTTTAAACACTTTTTAGTTTAATACCTGATTTAAACTATTATATATATTTTTTTCTTAATTTATCTTACTCTTTTAAGTTGAATAAAATTAATAATTTTGATTAGGAGGTAGGTTCTATATTTGGAATAAAGATAACTTTTGTGCGAAGGTTGAATTTTCTACCATTTAGTGAATAAAAAACTTTTAATATCTAGCCCAGATATTTAATTTTTCACTGAAACTATCTTCAATTTTTCCTTGTTTTTTGCTTTTTCTGAAATTTTATAAAGTTGGTGGCCCTATCATATTAAGAATTTATTTTTGTACATTTGAGTAGGTGTGCCTTTCTCTAAAATTACTTGCATTTTAATCCAGGGCTTTAAAAAATGCCTTTCTATGTGATTATGTGTGTTATTGCTTCCTGGTTACCTTGCTGTTGTGCCTACTGTAAAATCCGGTGTATAACTTGCACTTTAAACAGAAAAAAATACGATCAAAATTTGTGTATTGTATGCCAAATATAAAAGTGATAGCTTTAAAAGTAAAAAACTTTTTTAAAAACAAACTTTTATTTGAATGCACTAAAAAGAATAAAACTTTTCCTTTAAAACTCTTTTTACTATCAATTTATAACGTCATTACACAATTTACAAAATATAAAAGCTCGTTGCTAGATTAAAGTCCTGCAGCCGCCTCAAAGTGTGCTTTTTAACTGGCGAGGGGGTGTTCCTGGGCAGAACGGGCGATGTACGTCGGGAGAGTAATCTCCTGGCAGGGTCACCCAAGGCGTGAAGGCCGTTCCACTATGCTCAGCTAAGGTCTGCGGGTGAAGGAGCGAAGTCAGTCTTCTACCTATGATGCTAACATCTTGCCAAGGTGCTCCAGGTTTTCGGACCAACAGAAGCTGTCAAATTACCCCCTTTACCATGAACCTTGATTCTATTGCTAATCATACTGCATGGTCCGTCGCACAGGTTAATAAGGGGCGCGTTCTGAGTTTAGGCAGAGGGCTCAGAGCGAAAAGTAAGTTACGGTCTCCACGTAGTAAAGTTAAATCGCTGAGAATACTTCAGGCCAATATGAATGGATTGTCTACCTATGCCATGAAGGTGAAATTGGACCAGCTTCTAGAACTCGCCAATATTCATAATGTCCAGGTTATTGCAATCCAGGAAACCAAGCTAAAAGAACAAATGAAATTAAACATCAAAGGGTTCCACATAAATCAATTGGACAGACCCACTGGAGGTGGAGGTGGTCTTGCACTCTTAATTAGAGATGTAAAATTAAAATATCGTTATACCACACACGAGCACAGATCTAGAAATTCAGGGTGTCTCTATTTTCTGGGGAAAACATAAATTGAATATATTTAATATGTATCACCCTCCAAATCAGGGCTGTTTGCCTGATTCTTTCTTAGATCTAGCAGCAGCCAATGTATCAAGTCTTTTCATCAGAGACCTCAATGCTAAGCATACATCCTGGGGATGTTCTGTAAATAACAGTAGAGGCTGCGATCTCCTTAATGCAGCTGATGACAGAGCTCGCCTCTTCCTCAATGATGGCTCCCCAACACACCACTCCTTTAGCTACAATACTGCAGAAGCCCTTGATATTGCTCTTGCTAGTGCAGATGTCTTCCCTTTCTGTCACTGGTCTGCCTTGGGAAACATAGGAAGTGATCATCTCCCCATCAAAATTGAACTGGAAAAATCCCAGAAGAGCATTCTTACAAGAGAAATGTTTTGGGATTTCGGTAAAGCTGATTGGCAAGCATTTGCTAAACTTACAGAAAGACTTTACCTCACTCCCGCTTTCTTATCAACTCAACGAAAACTGGCTCAATTTCAAGGAAGTTGTAATTCGTAATGCAAAGAAAACCATCCCTAGGGGAAATTTCAAGCGTTTTAAAGCTACCTACATGCACAATTACCCTTGTCTACGGACTTTAGTTGACAGAAAAGACAGATTGTTTCTCAAAAACTCGAGCATGCCAACAGCGACAGTATCCGAGTTGAATTTAACAAAACTAATGCAGAAATTAAACGTCTGTATGCAGCAAAAAAGCGAGCATCATGGCACGAGATCTGCAGTAAAATTGATGCTAGAACCAATAACTCCAAATTATGGGCTATTGCCAAATCTCTGAGTAGAGACCGACCTCAAGTGGAGGTCTGCAACACCATTTTGACTGTGGATGGCTTCCCTCCAAATGATGAAAGAGATACTGCAAATATCCTAGGTAGCCATTATCAGAAAATGAGTAGACTGACTTTTAACAAAGCTGACAAACATACTGAAAGACAGGCAAAATTGGCTATACACAAGTGTCGTAGCTCAAATCTTGGTGATCCAGTCTTCTTGGCCGACTTCTCTATGCAAGAATTACTCTTAGCCTTAAATGCTCTCGATCCGAAGAAGTCACCGGAACCAGATAACATTCACGGGATTATGATTGCTCATCTTGGTCCGAGCGGCACTCAACGTCTGCTGGATATATTTAATCAATCTTGGAAAAGTGGCCGACTGCCTCATGAGTGGAAAAGAGCCGCTATCATCCCCATTAGGAAACCGGGCTAGGTGCTTAGTTCCCCTGAGAGTTATCGGCCGATTGCTTTGACAAGTATACCATGTAAAATCATGGAAAGAATGATGCTAAGAAGACTCGCCTACTTCCTAGACAGCAATAATCTGCTTCCACGGGAACAATATGGATTTAGGAGAGGACATAGTATAGAAGATCAGATTCTGTACTTTTGTCAATATGTCAGAGATGCCCAAAATTTAAAACCAACCAATCGCACAGCAGCAGCATTTTTAGACTTATCTAAAGCTTTCGATACGGTATGGAGAAACAAGCTCATTCTTAAAATGTTTAATATGTTTGGTATAAAAGGGAGAGCTCTGCCTTGGATCTCAGATTTTTTGAAATCTAGAGTTATTTGAGTTAAGTATAATAAAACTCTTTCCAAGGACTTTAAACTCAGCCAAGGAGTTCCACAAGGATCAGTACTCAGTCCTACGCTCTTCTCTATGTTTTTGGCTGGAGTGGAAAAGGTAATTACTGAGAGTAGCAGTATTGGTTTATTTGCAGATGATATTGTCCTTTGGAACTCGAGTCATGACGTACCTTCTATTGAGGTTAATCTATCCCATTGCCTAAGCAGAGTTAATAACTTTGTGACTGACCACAAATTATCCTTTAATCTCATGAAGTCCGTGACCAGTTTCTTCACCACCAATAGACATCTGTATAAATATCAACCAACTGTTTTTATAAAGGATCAAAAACTCTCATACATAAAACATCCTCAATATCTAGGTTTTACCTTAGACCAAGAGATTCTTTGCAATTGGCATATAGCAGACTTGGTTAGTAAAAGTAGAAAACGTCTGAATATATTGAAATACATCTCTGGGCGTGATTGGGGTGCAGATGCCTCTACTCTGAATACCTATACTGCCTTGGTCAGGCCTGTTTTGGAGTTTGGTTCTGCCATTTTCTTTAGTGCCTCTGATTCTAACCTTAAGAAACTTGATAGAATACAGCTGAGTGCTGCTCGAATCATCGCAGGTCTTCGTAACAGCTGTCCTAATAACTTAGCTCTATATGAGTGCAACCTTCAGCCTTTAGATATGAGAAGAAGTTATTGCTTGACCAAGTATTTCAACAAGCTGCTCAGTTATGGTGATCAACACAGAACCTCTCAATACTTAAAAAATTGGACCGATAATCAAAGGTTGAAACGGAAAGCCCCTTCTCCCAAGCACTTGCACAATACCTGAGTTTTAATGTGGAGTATCACTCTGCCTGACATCCATTATCAATCCTGTCCTTGGACTCCCGGGAGTCACGTTCCATACTACTTTAAGTACCAATGTCAATAAATTGTCTGACCACCCCGAACTTCTGAAACAATTGGCTCTGGAGGTGATTGATGGGATTCCACTGAATGCAGTGAAGATCTATACTGATGGCAGTAAGGGAGAAACAAACACTACTGGCAGTGGAGTTTTGATTGAACTACCTGACCGCATCATCAAAATTCTGAGAAGAAATGCTGATCACGCTTCTGTCTTCAGAACGGAGCTAATAGCTATCCTGTGTGGTCTTTCATTGATTAATAACATACAAGGCCAAGCTTTTTCTGAAATTTGGATCCTGACAGACAGCCGATCTTCCATTCAACCTTTATCGAATTGGCCATCTATCGGTGACAGCACCAGCAGGAGTATTCTTTTTAGCAGCTTTCAGATCGGCACCCTATCCATCTACAATGGGTCCCTTCTCACGTAGGCCTGCCCGGGAACGAAGAAGCGGATGCTCTTGCGAAAGCAGCTGCCAGTGATCCTGTGGACCCGGAAGACCACATGGTCCTTTCATCAACCGAGATCTACTCCAGGGCTAAAGAATTGTTATGTAGAACCTGGGTTGTCCCTTCTGTACACCCATGGTATTTTCAAAGACATCCTGGATCCGCCATATCATTCAAGGGTTCCAGATCGTATCAGACGGTATTCTCGTGATTTTCGACTGGTCACCTGAGGTGCATGAATTTTGAAGGGTGGTAAAAGAAGCTACCCAATTTGCACCAAATGTGAAATCAGTCCTTTTTCTCCCCAGCACATTCTGCAATGTGTGGGGTTTTCATGTGAGGAGGCTGTTGCTTCTCCCCTGCTGTTCCTAGACTTTTTGAAGATAAATGGACTCATGGATCTGGTCTAGTTTCACTAAACCAGATGGGGATTAGTCCCACCACCACCACTTGTATTTACTTAGTTTGAAATTTTTAAAAATTAAAATCAATCAGACCAAGTTATTTAACTTGTTTATACGCACAGGTAAATCTCGGGACAAGCTTTTATATCATATAAATTGTGTAATAAGGTGATGTTGATAGTAAAAAAAGTTTTAAAGGAAAAGTTTTTTTTTTTTTTAGTGCATTCAAATAAAAGCTTGTTTTTAAAAAAAGTCTTTTTACTTTTTAGTTATCGCTGGACAGGTTTCTCAGTCTGTTCATCTCATTCAACACATCATTGTTGCAAGGTTGTTTGCCAGTTAATTTCGAACAGTCTAGCTAAATGAATTCTCGCAAAAACAGTATTAGACGAAAAACACAACAATTTTGTTTAAACTGTAATTTTTAATTAATTTTTTCATTTTTCGTACAGATTTTGGATAATATTGTTTTACACACAAAAGTTTCACGAGATTATCTTCATAAATGATGAAGTTATTAAATGTTTAATTAAAATTTTGAGTGTTTTTGAAAAATTGTAAAAAAAAAAAAGGTTTTTGGCATTTTATTTTTTAAATGACTGATTCTCAAAGAGCAAAGCATGAACTTTTTTGGTACAGAATGTTGATTCATTTAAGTGAAAAAAGTTTATGCGCAACAATTTAGACATCATTTTCATAAAGACAACAATTTTGTCACATTTTTTAAAAAATCGTAAAAATGCAAACATTATTTTGTGAAAAAAATTATACTGTATTGTGGTGAAATAAATGATATTTTTGATTCTGTAATTATTTGTCTGATAGTCATAGAAAAATTAGATCGCTGTTTTAAAAAGATCAAAACTTCAATAAAAATTTCCCCTTGCATCGTTTTTTATTTTCTGTCGCCGAGCACAGCGAAATAAATAGTCCATGGGGTAAAACAACTATGCGTTTTTAGGTTATTAATTAATTTCTTTTTAACTAATTGCAATATCAGAATATAAAAAGTCGAAACATGCATTGTCATCCAAACTAAGCGTGAATACAAAATTTCAGCTCAATTGGTTGAAGATATCAGCTTCAAAATTGAGTTGCAAGATTCCACCCTAACAAATTACATTGCAAGTTAAATAAAAGCTTGTAAAAAGAGATGAGCATAAAGAAACTGGGCGTCTACATAGATAGGAATACTTTTTATTTAAAAGAAATGACATAATGGATTTAAAATGTTGTGGTTCTAGAAGTGTTATTTTTCAAATTCTTGAGATAATACCTAGAATAAATTACTTAAAACATAAGTGGATACACATACATTGTGTATCCTTTTATACACATACATTTCGGGTTCCTTCATAAAAAAAGGGGGTGCACATGTTATACAATGAATATACATAAAAATTTAAAAATGCAGCTTGAAAGTATAGGTGTGCAATTATTTGCTTAATTTTATGGTAGGTATTATATCTTCTATAGTTCTTTGACCATTAGTTCTCACTCTTTAGGAACTCTGTAAACTCAACACCATTTACAATTTATTAATTTTTTTTATTTCAATTTTTTTAATTAAAAAGTACTTTTCAGAACAATTTAAAGAAAAATATACCTTAAAAATAATTATAAATTAACTTGTATAATTTTGTATTTCTTGCATAATTTGTAATGTTTAATTAGCACATAATTGTTATGGTGTGCCATTGCTTCTAATAAATAAATGACATAAGAAACATGCAAGTGAGTAATACTTTAATTATACTATCAATTTACTTTGCCAAAGTTGTTATAATGCAATAAATCTCAACTATTTTACTATTAAGATTCTGTTGACACATTGACTCTGTTTGGAATATGAATAGTTAGAAAAAATTCTTATTACAATACTGAAAAAGGTAATTTTGTACGTTTGTCCAAACTAATTGTTATCTTAAATATGTTTGGGCAGAAAATTATTTTACGAAACCTTGATTTGTTTTCTTCCCTTCTGTTAGTAAGGGGATGTCGACCTGGAAAAACAGTTCAACTCACCGAAGCAGAGGTTCGTGGATTATGTTTAAAATCCAGAGAAATATTTCTGAGTCAACCTATACTCTTAGAGTTGGAAGCTCCACTAAAAATATGTGGTATGTAAATTTATGTGTCTCGGTAAATGTATATGTTTTATTCAATTAAAGTACTTTTTTTTAAAAATATAAATTAAGTTTGAAGCATATTTACATATTTATTATTGTAATTTTTTTAATTAGGGTGAATAACATTCACTCATATTTTAAAAATTAACCTGCATAAAATGTATATCTAATTCTAATAATGTGCCAAAAGTTGATTTTCTTTCAAAAAATTTCATTTGTAAGTTTTATAATGTATACAAAGTAGCATGTATTTTTTTTTATCTGTTTAAAAAAAAAATGTAAAAATTTCATTAATTGAGGGGGAAATACCTTAATGTTTTTAAATATTTATTGCAAGCAATAATACTTTACATAAACAGTTTTAATAGATGCGCTGAAAATGTTCTCTTTTCACCTTCTCCCCTTTTACTTTTTACTAGTTTAGTTTAATTTTCTGCTTATTGTAGCTCTGCTTACTCTTAAATCAACAGAAATAACTGTATTTAAATTTTGGGTACTTATTTATTCTGCTGTCAATCAGTTTTGTCAAATGCTGCAATATGCAGCCAATAGTGGGAGAGCCATACCTGTGTGTGCATGTTCAAGCTCAATTTTGTCCTCTCTTGCTCTAAAATAATAACCATTTCTTATAGGTTGTATCATTTTCTTACAATTATGCATGCTAAAAAATTTAGTTTTTTAGTTCTACATTCTTTTGTATCATTCTTATCTTATTTTGTTGTGAAAAATGACTGAAATTTTGGACCTGTTTTCTGTGGAAGCAGATGCAGTGGAGAATTTCTAAAAATATGACTTCATATATTAATTTCTAATGAACTTTATATTTCTATGCTCAGTATTTTCTGGAATAAAAATATTTAAAGTTTGTGCAATATAAAATAAAATATATCTGCACATACCAATTCAGCAATCACAATCACAGGTAATAATGACCAAACACTAATTTCGCAGAGCTGACTAAAAACCCTACAGCACCATTTGTGGAATATTCAGAGGCCAAAAACAAATGTCAGCAAATTAATTGCTGCCTGCCAATTTGCAGAACTTTGAGATCAATTTTTGTGAATTAATTGTAAAAAAATTTTTAAAAAAAGAAGTTCTATCTATCCCTTGTTTTTGTTGCCATATTGGCTTGCAATTAAGCAGCTGTAAAAATTTAAATATCAAATAAATTATTCAAAACATTATTAGGAAATATGTGAGATAACTCAAATCTACATACATTGGTTAAAATAGTCATCTCCCATTAGGATATTTTATTTATTTTAAGGGTATGTGTTTTTTTAAATATAGTATTTCATTCTTTCAAATTGTGCTTATGTTTGAAGATGACAAATGCATTTAGGGAAGTTTTTTGATTTGGCTAATGTATCTTGGTTTAGCAAAATTAGTCAGCAGAATGGTAGTTAAGTACTAAATATTGCAATGTTATTAAACAACCAACAAATGAGTAGTCTGTCTATGTAGAATGACTATGTATTACTGGATTTTGTTTTATGCTTCTTAGCTTTGTATTATCTTTTTTGATGTCTTGATGTGGCTGCGGTAGCCAAGTGGTCTAGGCATCGAATTGTGGCTAGTGTGTCATGAGTTCGATCCCAGTACCACTGAAGACCTGCCGTGTAGGGGAGCAATGCACTTTAAATCTGTCGAGAGCTCAAACGTCCTCCCGTTGGTGTGGTAGTTAGGAGAGGGGGTGCCAGCTCAGGTGTCGTCCGTGTCACTTGACCATGGTTCAAAATTAAGCGGACTGTCCCCAAAAGCCCTCGTGTAGCTGAACAGTGGGACGTTAATATTCACTCACTCACTTTTATGTCTTGATAGGTCATTTTAAGCATTTTTTGCAAAATTTCTTTCATCTACTGACTTTCTTTTCACTCTTAGACCCTCTTATTTATTATTTTATATTCACAATGACCAAAAATTAAGTAGACTTACTGCCATTCACAGTTTTTAAAATATTCAGGATGTTTGTCCTATTCCTTCTGCGTATTGTATCTCATCAACAACATAGTCTCATTATGTTCTGTTTACCACAACTAACGAAGGCAAAATATACTTTCATGTGTATAAAGAATGCTATTAAAAACGTAAATTTGATTGTATTACTGCATCCCTAGAAAGAGGGATCTGCATTTTGTAGTGTAAGTTGTACTGATATATGTATTTCTCACGGTGGTCAATATAATATTGCCCACCTTGTGAAAGTCCCAAATAAGAAGTCAAATAGCAGCACAGGCGAACCTCTATATTGCAAATATTTCTAAATAGCGAACTTTTCCTGGAACCAAGAACATTTCACGATTTTCTTCGTCAAATAACCCCCCAATACAGCAAAGTGCATTTTCTACGTAACTAACTTTTTTTCTTGTGATTCAATTTTCTCCCTTGAAATATTTCTGGATATTTCAAGTTATTCTCTCTTTTAACACATTTTATGGTGGTCATAAATCTTGAACTGGTTTTTTTAGGTGCTTAACTTACCGAGATTAGTAGAATTCTTGACACTTCATCTAAGTGTAATCATTAACCCGCATTATCCAGTTCACTAGAAACATTTTTGATAACCCCTTTCACTCTCCGTGGAGTTGTCTCATGTCCTTGAACTAGTCTCCATTCATTTGTAGTGTTGATCAGTTGTACAAAAATGTTACAATATCTGTACCTTTCTTCGTTGAGAAAGCTCTTCAATTTGCAAAGGCATTGGGATACAATCGATTTCTAGGTAGCAATGGATGGCTAGAAAAATTTAAGAAAAGACACTGAAAAATACACCTTAAGGAATTTTCGTGCATTGCAAAGATGTGGGGCATTTTTTGAAACTAAGCATTTTTTCAAACAAAATTAACAGATTTTATGAGTAATTAAATTTAAGGGCACGTGTAATATATATTAAGAATTTTCAGTTATAAAGTAATGTATGTTAAAAATTACTTGTATGCTTTAAATTAGAAAATGTTCTTAAAATTCATTAATTTCAATATAAAATTATTTTTTTTAATATTGAAAATACAATATGTTCTTCAAAATTCTTTTTTTCCCCTAAAGTTTTTTTTATTTTTATAAGATATATAAAATAAATATTAATTTACAAAAAGGTGTGAATAATGACTTTTTAATATATAGTGTTTTTGAATTTAAAACTTGTTTTTTTTTTTAAGCATTTAATGGCATCCATAGTTTTTCTAACAGATGTTTTTTGTGAACACTTGGACATAACAAAAAAAAAATTCTGGCGAGAAGTGAAGGTGTAGTTTTATTGATTGTAAAAAAAAAAACCTTTGATATTTGTGTCACGAATAGGTGATCATGATCTAAGATTCTGTTTACAAAAAGCCTCACAAATTATTGTTCGGCTGAAAAACAAACTTTTGAGTCTTTGTACCACATAATTACTGTACCTACAATAAGCAAGAAAAGGATAGTTCAAAAAATATAAAACTGTGATACTGAAATAGGAATTAGAATTAACCTTTTAATTTAAATTAATAATATATCCAAAACAGAAAGTAAGCCCTAATTTTGATAAAATTGAAAAAGAAATAAAAGAAACAAATAAATATAAAAGTAACCTTGCAAATAATATAGAAATTATATTAATTTAAACCAAAAAGCTACTTTAAATGGATAAATTAAGTTTTGATTTTGACAAAACTGCCATAAGCAGCTCAGAACAAAAAAAGCATGTCAAGAAATCTTATACATAAATAGAAATTCTAACTTAAAATCACAATATTGACGATCTGTTAATCTCAATAAGTTTGAATTGAGTGTCATTTTCTCTAGTTACATTTTTCTACTTTTTTGTTACAATGGAAAAACATGGAATCTGCCAATAAAAGAAAAGGGTATGTATTGGCTTCACCGCAGCAAAATTTGCACCATGATATCAAAATAACAGATTCTTATGTGTCTTATATGGGGGAAAAAAATCAATTGTGGTGAAAAAAGTGAGACTTTGGCTGTGGTGACTCTAATACATAAGCATCAGGAAAAGTATATGTATCTTCCCTTTTTCTTTTTCAATGGAAGGAAATATAGATATTTACATTTTATAGTGCCAATGTTCAAAATAACTCACCAAGTTGGCAACGCTGATTTCACATGTGTTGTATGATCTAAATTGGCAGCCATGTGCTTTGTTTCATGTAATGTCCCTATTAGGTTGCAATAATATGTAAGAACTGAAATGTCATAGAAAGATTTTTTGGTACTTATGTATTATTGCAACACAATTGACAACTCTATTAATAACTCGTCAAATTGGTAACTGCGTTTTCCTGTGTTGTCCACGCTGAATTGGCAACCATGGGCTTCATTTCATATAGCCATCAATAGGCTGTGATAATACATAAATACTTATTTTTTTTTTACAAAATAGTCATGCTATGCAGTTTGAAGTGGGCAAGAAGGACCGCTGAAATGTACTGATATTCAATTGATGACTTAGTTTTATGCTATACTTATTAATGGGTTGGGTGTTGTGATATCAGCATCACATGGACTGTAGCCTAACTACAATCGTAGATTGATAGTACCACTAATGTTCAGTTTTGCAAGAATCGGACACCTGAGGTCTTTACAACTGATAAGTACCAAAATATGTACAAATTTTTAGCAAAGTCTACTCTTTAAAAGTCAACATAAAGTTAGTAGCCAACATGGAAGAAGTAAAAAATTTTCAGATACAGCGTAAAGCAAGAGTACCCTCAGGCCTTCTTGAGAGATGCTAATAGCAAAACTATGATGAATTATGAATATCAAATGAAATAGGATATCGGATGGTATGAAAAGATCTTTAAAAATAGCCGGTACAGTAATTAAGTTAGGCCTTGCAAGAAGAGTAGTTGTTTCATTATGCAATCAACATGTAGTATAAACTACAAAAATTTATAACTAATAATCATGCACAAAAATAAAATAGATTCATAAATTTAATGAGCATTAAAATAAAAAATGGCCGTGCAGAAAACAGATTTCCAGATGATCTTAAATCATTGAGCAATTTGTAAACGCAAAATATACTAATTTAATGAAAATGTATCCTGAATATACAAAACATTGAGCAAACTTTGGTATCACCCACCACATTGGTGAGGGAAAACACGACCAGCGATCGGGTGCATGTTGCATAGTGGCAAAAACTTGCAATATTGTAGTTATTGTATTAGTGACTTAACTATTGGTTTGCATTAGTGAAAGTCAATTAGCATTAATGAATGAAACAAAGTTTCATCACAAAAATATGCTTAATTAAGAAAACACGATTCACTTCGGTTGACATCGCTAAATCAACTGAAGCAAAAGCTCGTTGCCAACTCGAAAAGGAAACTTTTAAAAAACTTATTTTTTGGATAATTTTTTCAAAAAACAATTGTAATTCTGCCACAAAGAATAAAAACGACTAAATATAACCTTAAATGAATATATTTAAAATAAAATATGCAACAATACTCCAAAAAACAATTTGAAACATTAATTTCGCAAACTTATACGTGAGTGACGTCATATGAGCAGTTCTTAGAAAAATCGCTTAAAAATTGAATTAAAAAAAAAAATCTAAAGCGAATTTTGAAAAAAACTTTTTGAGGTTAATAGCATAGTGACCTTCTTGTGGGTTGCTTAATTTGGCCGGAATAGCTGAAACACACAAACTCTTTCTTTTATATGTATAGATAATGTACCTTTGACTGCATTTGGTCATGCCAGTGCTCTTTTCAAAAAATAATTTCTGAAGTCTGGTATTGCCAAGGAATACAGATATAAAAGGACTAAAACATCTGCTGTGATTAATGAAATAGCTTCTCTAGTTGGAAAGAGTATATGATTAAATGCATGAAACACACAAGGTCCTTTTGGAGCAGTATCTAATTGCTTAGTAATGATACAAACTACAGATTGTATCCCATTTTGGTTGTTTAATTTGATCCTGTAAAATGTCCAATCAGTTAGTGTCTTTTTACAATTCCAAATTTGATTGGGATTTTTTTCATCTCTTGGAAATATTAACCATCTCATAATGGAGAAATTTAGACCTTGTGGTATACTTTTAAACATTTAATTTCCTTCACAGCAGATGGTTCTGCAGTAATGCAAGGGAGGAAATGGGCTTGTTATCTATTAAAAGATAGGGACAACTTAATTATGGGTTGTTTGATTTGACTTTATTAGCTTTTACGATAAAAGATAAAAATACAATTAGTATTTATTATATTTACTTTAATCAGCCAGTTCTATGTATCCTACTCTATGGTTTGAAAATACTATGTTTTTGAAAGTTCATTCTTCTCTTGTAAAATATTCAAGTATATTATATTTTTTAAGTGATTGATTATCTTAAGACGTATACAAATTTGTATCACTTAAAAATGTGGTAAAGCAGCTAAAATTATTCAAAATTATTTTAGCATTTGATTAGTTATAAAACATTTTTGTAATTATAAAAGCAAATCTTTTCTAGTGTGCATGTACGTTTTGATTTTCTATATATGAAACTAATTTTATTTCATTATCTTACTTAAAACAGTAAACAAGAAAATAGGGAAGGAAGAAGAAAGACAACTTCAATGATAAATAAGCACACAAATTCTTTGACTTTTGACTAAAGGGGTTGAACTAAGAGTTTACAACATTGTTTCAACCTTCCATTTTATTAGCATGTATTACTGAACAAGTAAAAGAGAAAGTGCCATTAAAAATAATGCATTTTTTTTTTTAAATAAGTGTAAAACCAGTGAATTTAATTTGTAATGAGTCTGAACAACATATTCCAAAGGTATCAAAAAAGTAATTTAATTACCTCCTCTTTCTTACTATTTTGAATTATACATGTATAATTTTCATGAATGTACAATTTTCAAGGTTTTAAATAAGTTCTGTAATTTGGTTTTTACTTTCAGGTGATATCCATGGACAGTATACAGATCTGCTTCGTCTCTTTGAATATGGAGGTTTTCCGCCAGAAGCAAATTACCTTTTTCTAGGGGATTATGTAGATAGAGGGAAGCAATCTCTCGAAACTATTTGCCTGCTCTTAGCATACAAAATTAAATATCCGGAGAATTTTTTCCTTCTTCGAGGCAATCATGAGTGTGCTAGCATCAATCGAATTTATGGTTTCTATGATGAATGTAAGTGAATTTTTCTTTAAAAGCTTCATAATATTTTTTTTGCTGAAGATGTATTCCGAGTTGCAGATTATTTTGTCAAATTAAGAAAATGAAAATGTTGTACTGTTGTGATATACACATAAGTAGGTTGTTTATCATAATTTTTTCAAATTCCCCTTTTCTTGGAATGTTGTTGGAATGGTTATTTCTTTCTTGAGGAGAGAGAGAAAGATTTTAATGGGTTGAATTAAAAAAAATATTTATTCTAGGAAGCATTGATTAAAAGAAATGTACTAAGAATTATTCTCTAAAAGTATCAATACTTTATCATAGTATAGCTACATCATTTGTACCATGTCTGTAAAATTCTGTCTTTGTAAATGACGAAGTTATTTACTGAAAAAAGGATTCCAGTGCTCATTAAAAATATATATGCTGAGAAAATTTTTATGAGAATATAAAGGATGTGTGAAGCATAATTTAATATTTTGAATTTTCTTTATTATTAGGACTGTGTGATTGAACATTTTTATAAATTGTAGGACTCTATATATATTCGCAAAAACTTATGATTGATTTAAGGTCAATTTTCGTTCATCTATACCTTATTTTTACAAAAAGCATCTTTATTTAAGAAATTAACTGTAGATTTTTTGGATTCTTCTTGCTCTGTCTGTCATTGCCAACCACATATACGTACATTATTATATTCTCTTGTCATTCATAATCACAATGCATTGTAGAAGCTTTTTTTTAAGATACAGGAAGATACATTTCATATCCCATCTTTGTTTACATTAATTGTTATATTAAGCATCCATTTCAAAGGCTTTCTGGTTTTTCTTGTAATAGCTAAGTGCAGTGCAATAGTTAGAATCTATTTAAATTTTAAGATGTGTCTGATATAGTTTGTCATGTATCTCTCTGATTGATTAAAACTTTTAAAACAATTGTTTGGATTCTGGTGTCAAGAGTATCCATCGCTCATTGAATAAGGCATCACCTACATGTGGCAATTATGTCATGCCACCTTTAAAATATGCGAAGTTTCTGCTTGCTTTCAAAACTAATTGAAGCCTAACACAAATCAAGTTCATTTTATTTGCAACAATTGGTACTTACAAATTAGTGTCATGGCAACAAAATTGGCCCCACACAAATTATGCCTTGATATCAAAACAACTAAGATTCTAACATGTTTTATATGAAAAAGAACACAATTACAGTCATATTTTGGTGGGAAATGGTGGGATTCATGTGTACCAATGTCAATTTTTCCACCCATCAGAAATAAAGTAAATACTAGATTTATAACCATGAGTATCCTTTCTCTCTTGGGATTAGCTGTCAAACAAACAGGAATATTGTAGTTCTGATTTACCCTAATTTTTATTTTTGACCCATCTCCTTGTATTGGTGGCCACAGTAGCTGAGGGGTCATAGTAAAAGTTTGCAGCCTTTGTTATTTCTAGCAAGTCCTGATGCCATTGAGACCTGTCATTTTGGGGGGCTGATTTATGTTCAGTCTGTTAGGCCTCAAACAGAAGTTCAAATTGGTAAGTTGAGTGGTGTAAAATCTGGAGAGTGAGGTACCAGTGAGTGTTTTCCTTGTCACTGGACCATGACTCACAATCATGGTGGTTTATCAGCAATATTCCTCATGTAGTTGCAAAAGCAATGTTAATAAATCAGTTAGCTAATCTACTTCCCTGTTTTATTCTTTTATTTATTTATATATTTATATTTGAGTTATTTTCTAAATCACTCACACAAGGAAACTTTCTTCTTAAATCAGAGTTTGAAATTTGGTCTAATATGGTTTTGAAGTGATAAACACTTAACAACTTCTGCTGTAAACATAATTTTATAATCAGTATTCAGTTAAAAAATTTCAGTTATGATGTTACATTTAAAATTAAATTACTGTTAGCCAAGAAATTTTGCATTCTTTTGATATTTTTCTCTTACTTTTTTTGTTTGTTCTAGTTGATGTAAAATTTTCAGTTACTTGTGGTCATAGCAGTACGATTTAAATTAGTTTGCATGTGACAAATAACAGTGTGTAAAATATTCAAATATTATTGTTGTTTATAAATATATATATAAGTAATGAAAAAATCCATAAATATTAGAAAAAATAATATATTATTCTGTTGTATATATATTTTTTAAAGTTGTAAAACTATTTTTGGCTCTTCATCTTTTCATTAAATTTTAAAATGTCTTAAGGTATTTTTAAAATATTTCTGCATTTAATTTAGTCTAGTTTTGAGACTGTGAAAAGAAAATTCGTTTTTTAATTGAATGATACATTTTATTTACTTTTTCTTTTTAGGTAAGAGGCGCTATAATATAAAATTATGGAAAACATTCACAGATTGCTTTAATTGTTTGCCAATTGCTGCTATAATTGATGAAAAAATATTCTGTTGCCATGGAGGTGATATTCTTTATTTTTAATTTATGCAGTGTTAAATGAATGTTTTGTTAATATATATAAACTAAAAAGAATTTTTTTTTGATTATTTGTGCACCCCCAGCCCCTTATCTTAAATGTAAATATTACTTATAAATATCATCTAACCAGTTATTTTATCTCACAATATTTAAATATACCATTATGTGCTTTACATGAAGAGTTTTTTTCTTTTTTAATTAGTTTGTTCACGATTTCTTTTAAGATATTTACCATGTAAAACCATTTTAAAAAACTACTTTTGTGGATAGTTAAAAATGTAGATTGTTTTATCCTGTTACCTTAGATTGATTTTATGCTACTTTTTCAGTAATTGAAAAAGGGGGGGGGGGAATGGATTGTCATTTGGGAACTAAAATGTGTTTTTGTAAACTTTTTTAAATTTGTTACTGAGATTCTGTTTTTCACTTGTAGGACTTTCACCAGATTTACAATCTATGGAACAGATAAGAAGAATCATGAGGCCTACTGATGTTCCTGACACAGGTAATTATTAATTTTTCATTCTTACAATCACACAGGTATTTTTAAAAATGTAGCTCTTGTATGTGAATGTTTCTCTCTCTCTCTCTCTCTCTATATATATATGTGTGTTATTGTCTTCTAGGATTGCTGTGTGACCTTTTATGGTCTGACCCTGATAAAGATGTTCAAGGATGGGGTGAAAATGACCGTGGTGTGTCTTTTACTTTCGGAGCAGATGTAGTCAGCAAGTTTCTTAATCGGCATGATTTAGATCTGATCTGTAGAGCTCATCAGGTATATTTAACCTTATTTTTTTATCTGACTTTCATGGAATTAATTATATTGAAATTTATCTTTTGGGCATACAAAATTCTGTAAATGGCATTTTAAGTAATCGAAGTAACTTTCTAGTGAGCTTGTTTAATATTTATGGCTCATTTTTTTGTGTGCAGCTGATATTCATTTTTCTATTAATTTTTTGTTAAATATTAAGTTTTGATTTTTACTACCAATTGCCTGTGAAAGTGTTGTACTTGCAGTTTTAAATAAAAATGATAAGATCAAAGAATTACTGTAAAATCTGGCGTATAATGCACACTTCTAACACAAAAAATAAGATCGAAATTTACAGGTGCATGTTATATGCCGGGTATAAAAACAATAGCTTTAAAAATAAAAGAGGTTATAAAAAAAACCATTACCCCTATACATATTGAAATGCTGTTTATTTAAAAGAAATGACGTGTGTGTCTTATGAACTAAGAATTATAGTTCTGGAAGTATACTATTTTTTCAAAAGTTTGAGATAATACCTCGAATAAATTACTTCAAAACATAAGAGCATTTGTATGACTTTTTTTTTTAATGTCTAATAATATTTTTGTGTTAAGATGAATGTTAATTACATTTTGAGGTTCCTTTTTTTAGGTAGTAGAGGATGGATATGAATTTTTTGCTAAAAGACAGTTGGTGACTCTGTTTTCTGCTCCAAATTACTGTGGAGAGTTTGATAATGCTGGAGGCATGATGTCTGTAGATGAAACATTAATGTGCTCTTTTCAGGTACATTAATTTCTGCACAGAAATACTAAATTGTTTTCTTCTTTATTAATGATAGAAAATTTTTTTTCATTTGTCTTGTATTGTTCCATTTGTATTGTTCAAATTCAATTTTTAGTTTTCATTTCATGGTTTTACTTATGCATATTGATTAAATTTTATGTAACATTAGAAATGTGTCTAGCGTTATTGATTGCTATTTTAAGTAAAAAGAAGAAAATCGTTTTAACATTATAAAGAAATACTTAAGATTGTTTTGATCATTTGCATCATTAAAAATTAGTTTTTGAACACATGTACACACATATAAAAATTATTTTTAATCAATAAAATTTTTTAAGATTTTACAGTATTTCTCATAATATTGTTAAATTTGCTACATTTTGTATGTATTTTTAAAAGGTCTTTATTGATTTTAATGTTTTTATTGGTTAAATACCTAAGTAACAGCAATTTAAATTTTTTTACTATGGGTTTTTAAATGCATAATTTAAATATAATGAATTATATATATTTTGTAAAACTGTAATTTTTTGGGAGTGTGTGCAGGGACGTCTTAAGGCAAGGGCCAACTGGGCCTCGCCCACAATAGGGGCCTCATCTTCTTGACTCAACCTTAATAAGATAGTGATTCGAATAATTTCTACAATCAACTGTTTTTTCCAGTTGTATTCTCAGAAAAACTGGGAATTTTGAATAATATGTCAACTGACTACATGTGATGACCGTGGTCCATGTATAAGCCTTGGCCTACCACCATACACCATTATTATTCATTCATTCGAAAGGTGGCAGTAGGTCAAGCCTTTTTGTGCTGTAGTAAGTCATGCACATTTATTTGTTTGGAGTTATTGTTTGTACGAGTATTTGACAGTATATGCTCTACATTCTGTCTACTTTTAAGGGTCATAGGTGGCTCAGGGCTTCAAGAAGTCTTAAGACGTCCCAGAGTGTGTGTATGTATGTTTACTGTATTAATAAATATTGCTCACACAAGATCTTAACATTTAAAGTTAGTTTTTTAAATTTTAGGTACATTATTAAATTATTTGTAAGTAGTCAAATCAAATGAAGTAAAAGGGATTTAAGAAGTATTTACTCTAATATATTTAAGTGTAGTACAAATAAATGTCATGTATTTTATGTTATAGATTTTAAAGCCTTCTGAGAAAAAAGCCAAATATCAGTATGGAGGACTAAACTCTGGTCGACCTGTAACACCCCCACGTGGACCTGTGAAGAAAAAATAGCTGCTTCCTATGTACAGTGAACTTATCCCCATATACATTACTTCAGATATTTCTATAATTTGTGACATTTCCTTCAAGCTCTTAAACATGCTTTATTGCAGCTAACTGCAACAATGCACCAGTTTCTTTTTCCTTGCTATTAAGCGATGCAAAAATTTACCTGTTTTAAGAAATATTTCAAGGGTTTAACAGATTTTTTTCTTTAGCAGGATGTAATACTTTTTGTCTATAAGTGTCCCTTTTGAAATGGGTGGTTCACTAGGGGAACTTTATTTTAGTTTTAATGGCAGTATTTTCAATTTTATTGCATGGCAGATATCATCAATTTGTCTTTCTTTAAATGCAAAAAATGATTAACATCTCGATTTCTATTCAGAAGAATTTCAGTGTTTATGCATTTATCATTCTAATTGAGCAGATGATTGATTTTATTTGATCACATCAATTTATTTAGATTTCTCTTTTAAGAGTGTTTCAAGAAAGTGGAATACTATATATATTCATGAGCTTGAGTATAACCATGATTTGAATCGGACAATTTCAAAAAATATTTTTTACTGGAATGCTTATTTTCTTCCTCTGTCCTCTCTTTGGTTTATTTAAAGTAACCAGATCAGATATTTCATTTGTTTTGTGTTAAAGTAGAAATTTTAGTAGCAGTGTGTTTTTTTTTCCAGGTTGTTTATATCATTCTGTAAATTTTTTTCATTTGCATAAATAAAAACTTCATTTGTTAAGCATTATTAATCTTCTGTATATTTTTTTATTTCATTATTTTCCTTTTTATTTGTAATCTGCTAATTCTAAAATACATTACTCTGTGCGATGTAATGTACTTTTTGGAAGCTGATAATTCCTGAAGCTTTTAAGACTAGAATAAAATCTGTACCTCTGCATTGAGGATTCCGGCCATGTACATTATGTGAAAGCTTATTGTTTTGTCTTATCAGTTCCCATTAGTACAAAAGAATGTCATACACTATTTGAAAATAGACATTTGTTACAGCAAATGGGTTTTTCTCACTCTGTGTATTCCTTTGCCAGACTTTTCTGACTTTAAAAAAAGTAAGAAGAAACATTATTCGTTTATTTGAGAAATATAGAATGTTTTTCCTTGATGTTCGTCAATGTAGAAACAGAAACAAATAAAATTTGTGAAAAAGTAATGTGTGTTATTTTAACATATGTTGTATTTCTAAGAAGAAGAAAAATTTGTTTACTGTGGTTATTATGTACCATAAAATCAGGTATATAGCACACACTTTTAACTCAAAAAATAAGATTGAAATTTATAGGTGAGTGTTATACGCCAAGTAAAAAGAGATGGCGTGAAAAAAAAATTGCATCTACATGTATCAAAATGTTGCTTATTTAAAAGAAATAACATTCCTTATGAACTTAAAGGGTTGTAGTTCTGGAAGTATACTATTTTTTCTAAAGTTTGGGATGATACCTTGAATAAATGACTTCAAAGCATAAGAGCATTGCACACATACATTTCATGTTTCTTCATAAAAAAAAAAAGGGAGTGTGCATTATACAGTAAATATACTTAAAAATAAAAAAAAATGCTGTTTGAAAGTATAGGTGTGCACTATATGCTGGATTTTATGTCACCAATTTTTGATGCAACATTTTTTTAAAAGAAAAGGCAAAATTTATCAATTACTTAAAAATTAGATTTTTTTATATATCAATGTATAAGCTTTTATCACTACTAGGTCTTGATTTCACTGTAACCATTTATTTTCATTATGAGACTGATTTAATATATTATTAGGTCATTTAACAGAAATATAACTTATGGCTATATATGACATAGAAAAAAATTAAGTGTTTTTTAGACCATATTAGAAGTACATAGTTGTTACTAAATAAGTTGTAAAATTTTAATGAAAACCTATGTGTTAATAAAAACCCTTACTGTTTATTTTAATAGTTTTTCACATGAAAAATAGTTCATATATTATCGTTTCTAGAACCATTTAATTTTATTTTAGATATAAGTGGAAATCTAAAGATTGAAATTTCATGTGTTTACAAAACTCTGTTTGAGCTCTTAGCCAATTTTTCATATGAAAAATATTTTAAAGTAGATTTATCCACCCTGGCATTACAAACTTAAATTTTCTAAATGATATAGATAAATAAATATTTTGAATTTTAAAAGGAAATATTAAGGTTTTTAAATAAAAATGCAAATTAAGGATTTTAAAAACCTGTATTTACTGTAAACTTCAAACTTGCGCTATGATAGTCACAATATGTTTCTGAAAAGGAGTTGATGATCATGAAACCCAGCATTTTAATACATGCCGTTCATAAATAATTTTCCATATGCCGAAACTAAGATCGTAATCATTTGGTTGGTGGCTTTTCAGTGTAATAGGATAATATAAATCCCTTACTATATGTCAACATTGACCATTATGTTGAATAAACTTAACCCCACCCTTAAGTTACCTTTGTTATTTCTTGGTAACAATTGAAAATTTACAATAGCCCACATATATATGCTATCAAATAAATAATCTCATACAATAAAATCTTGGGGGGGGGGGGGGAATCGCCAATCATGTAAAAAACTAACCTTTTTTTTTTTTCAATGCTGGGAGCAATTAATAACTTCATATCCCCTTAGTAAAAAAATTTTTTAATTGAATCTGGAATTGAGATTACCTTATTTTGTGTTTAATTTGACAAAAAAAAATTAACCGTTGCCAATTGCTCCTGAAACAGAAAAATACCTACAATTGCATGCCTGCATCAATTTCATAAAGATTAATTGTAGTTTGAGATTTGAATGACGTAGATCTGAAGGTAAGTTGTATGAAATTTCCAACTGATTTAATTTGTAAGTCTGGAGTGATGATATTTTCTCGGGGGGTGTACTATGGGAAATGGACCATACGTCCCATATTTAGGTAATTTGTCCTGTTGTCCCAAAGCGCAGTCAAAATATTCAGTTTACAATCTTCCTATTCTGTATTGGGGGAAAAGTATCACGTTTTACTTGCGTGGACTAATCCGGGGGGGGGGGGGCAAATTGTGACCCGTCATGTCAGAAAATGTTCTTTATATGTGGTCAACATATATTTGTGAGCAAAGTGTTTCTTGTGTGAAGAGTTAATATAGATGTAAGCAGGCTGTAATGAGAATTTCAACAAGCATTCTCACTCATTTAATAAAATTGTAGAAAAATGTGATAGGGTACATTTGTCTCGTTAAATTGATTCTAAAATTAAATGTGCTTGTGTGTGTGCAGCTATAGATATGAAATCAGCAAAGTAAATAAAACTTCCACTATTTTATTTAACCCATATTTATTGATTTTTATTGTACAATTTATATTTTTTCTTAGATGGAAAGTTAACTAATGAATACAGGCATTTTAAAATGATGCGACCTTTCGGTATCCTCTGCTTCCCCCAAAGTGGCCCTCAAGCCTCAAACAATTGCCCATTCCTGGCCTAATCGACCCAGATCGTAAAGATTCACACTAAGCCTTAAGAAATATTCGTTAAATAGTTCATTTTATCTATTAGAAATTATTATTTCTCTCATTCCTTTTCTCATTTTAAGCCATCTCATACATGTCCCTTGATTCCAAAACAAGATATCGAAAATATTAAAACAAATGAATTAATTCATTGGCTTTAGTTGCAATATTTATCTACGTCTTTAATCACATTATGATTAATATTTTCAGCTAGATTTACGATAAACATTCTTTACATGCCTTGAGGAATGCCCATCTGAAATTCTGACTTTCTTGGGACCACTTTCTTTACATCTAACGAACATATTTGGAGATAGGATAATAAGCATCTCAAACAAGGAATATTTTATCGTTCTAATTCCTAAATTTTTTCACTGGATAAATGATCTGACTCATCGGTTTTAATTAATTCATCGTCACCTATCTCATCAGGTTGACGATCGAAGCTTGCTAATTTCCTATTCAGCAAGACCGTTTACGATCCGCCATGTTATATTGTACAATAAAAATGGCAAAACGCATACAAGTACACTATGGACCCGATTCACAGTCTACATTTAAGTTTTTGAGTAACGTTTTTCTTACATCAAAGTAAAACATTTTTCGGCTGCGTGGGGACTGGTTGCACATTTCAGACGATACTCATCACATGTAATAGATCAGTGGATGGGCAACATTACACACCACTTAATAATGACATCATTGTTTCTGCAGTGCAGTACATTAAAGCTATATATTATCAATGCAGTGGGCAAATCATGCACCCTCCAGTGGATCCCGGCCAATGTTGACATCGAAGGGAACGAGATGGCCGATTTCCTTGCCAATGAAGCCAGAACACTTGAACCTGTAACTTCTTCGACTACGGTCTTGGATGCCCAACGCAGTCGCAAAACAAAAGCTCTGCTCAAACCCACGAAAAAAATTCTCGCTGCCAGAATTAAATTATAGCCGAGAAATTACAACAACAATAACCAGACTAAGGACAAGGCATGAAGATTGTGCCTGATGGATCCAGATCATATGTGGAATGCAGGCACTGCCCGGGCAAGCAACTAGATCCCAAACACCTTTTTAGCTGTCCTTCCATTGTTGATGCCCTTTTTAAAATAGACAATGACTACAGCATGGACATCCTATACTCGTATCGTGCCATGGATGTTGCCACGGCAGTGATTCACGCCTTTGGCAATATTTGACTATATCTTTATTTTGTTATATACACCTTTGCACTTTGTCATACACGACAACAACAATATTAACAGTTCAATAGAATGAAGTACTGAATTAATACTTTTGTACATGAAATATGGGTCGATTCTAACGAACAAAAATGATAAAATATCTTTTTTTTTCCCCTTGGTAATTTAAAAACTGTCACCTACTCCGGAAGTGTTACATATTAAAAACCATCTATTTGAGGAATATGTAATGTTTTTAAACAATCAAAATTAAAATCTGTGGAAGAGAGATGATGAAAATCAATTTTACGTATGAGTCAGATCGACTGCAGTGGCCGCGGTAGCCAAGTGGTATAGGCATCGGATCATAGCTAACGTGTCATGAGTTCGATCGCAGTACCACTAAAGACCCGCCGTGTAGGGGAGCGATGCACGCTAAATCTGTCGAGAGCTCAAACGTTGGTGTAGTAGGTAGGAGAGGGGGGGGTGCCAGCTCAGGTGTCGTCCGCGTCACTTGACCATGGTTCAAAATTACGCGGACCGTCGCCAAAAGCCCTCGTTATGCTAAACAGTGCGACGTTAATATTCACTCACTCACTCAGATCGACTGCAACAATTTAAAAAGAAAAAAAGCACGTAAAATATGATCTGAGAATCGAACGGCAGTGCCTACTAGCATGGTTATGATGACATGCGGAGATTTTCTTATACTTGCGAATCGATGATAAACCCACCAATTAATTCCAGAAAAAAACATTTCTCCAAAGATTTTATTCTTATTTGAAATCAATAAATACGGAGTATTAGCACTAATTAAGCAACTTCACATTCTTCAGAAAAATATAAGACCAAATAAATTATTTGTTTATTCTGTTTTCTTTCATTAATAAATAAAAACTAAGAACATATATATACGTTACCTTGTCGGACTTCAGTTCATTGGGCTCTATTTGCTTAGGGTAAAAATATAAACACAAGATGTGTAGTTTATATCGTTGAGGTCTTTTTATTCAATAATTATCTTTACAGTCAAGAAAATTACTATTTTACATTGTAGAAAATTTAAAAAATTTATGATCTCATAAAATAATATCTTATAAATCGATAAATACGTTAATTTTTATTTTGGAAATAAGCTTTATTGACCCTTTATAGACCGACGGTACTTATAAGTACCACTCACTTAAAAATTACATAGAACTAGCTTTTACCCGCGACTCCGCTCGTGTTGGTCTCTTTAAATAACTGTCAAAGTCGTAATCATTATCATTAGAAAGTAAATAATATAATATGGTAATTTTTTTATTGCTTCACTGAACCAATAAAATTTTAAAATTGAGCTTAGTTTAAACAACTGAAAACGTAATTTATTATAATAATTAACAACAAACATTCAATAACTTAAACTATTAATATTTTTAAAAATCGAAATTATCTACATTTGATATATAATTCCTTTTTAAAAGAGCTCAAAACAGAATATTATTCTAAGATTCTACTGTATACCATATTATATGTTCTTTTGTCAGTTGTAAAATATGTGAAGATTTGGGCATTGATCAGGCTACATATGGGAAAAACATTGCTTTTCCAAATGCACCCCTGCTACCTGAAATGTTAGCTTTGTTAATAGCAACAGTAAAACTGGAAATTGAACTCGTTTGAATTGAAACGGTAGGTCAGTGGGGATAATTGGAATTCGAGGTATGAACACTATCCCTTTCCATGACATACAATGTGTTAAAATATTGGCACCAAGTATATTGTGCATCAGTTTTGTGATCCAAAGCCTTGTTCCTTTACATCAGGCATGTCAAACACGCGGCCCGCCAGTACACAGGTTGCGGCCCGCGAAGACATTTTACAAAATCAATATTTAAGGGGTTTTTTTTATTTTGAAATTCATTTCCGGTAGACATTTAAAAATTTACAACATATTAACCTGTTATGTATTCTAGTTTTTTAAAAAAATGTTATTTAACTACAGAAATAGCCTTTAAATGCAAATTATTTTAAGTATTTTATTAAATTTTTTTCATTTAATTTTATTATAATAAATAATTTTTTTTATTAAATTCTAAATGTATTTACGAATATTATTTGTTATAGGGATCGAACTACGATTCCTCGTGTGTGCGACTTTTATTTCTCTTTGAAGTCTCCAATCAGCGAGAGACGAATAGCGTGATGTCAGAAGCAGTTGAAATATTATTACTTTTTAAAAGCTTTTATTTAACTTACAATGTATGTATGTATGTAATTTGTTCGGGTGGAATCTTGCAACTCAATTTTGAAACTGATATCTTCCTCCCATTGAGTTGAAATTTTATATACACGTTTAGTTTGGATGACAATGCATGTTTTGACCATTTATATTCCGATATTGCAATTAATTAAAAAGATATTAATTAAAAACTTTAAATTAGTTTTGGGCGCCAACTTGGATATATCTGCATTGTTGTAATAATGCTATTGTTACAAAAATGACAAAAGTTGGCGTCGAAAATTGGTTTTCAGCCAAACTGGAATTTCATAACGTTGCGCTATTGACAGTATTAATTAACTTTGTCTAAAAAATAATTACATTTCTACAACGTAAAAACAATCTAATTTCTACAACGTATGCAATTTTTTTACAATCTTCTATCTATTTTCTTGGATTTAAATTCAAAACAAAAAAGTAGAGCTATTTTTCAAGTAGATTGGTACATTGTACACCTTTCTCAACGCTGCCAAGTTAAACTGAGATGGAGTATTGAAGAAATTCTATAAAAAATTTAACTAACTTTAATCTATGAGAAACTCAGACAAAAAATAATTACAGAATCGGAAAGATCATTTTTTTATGTATCTTACCCATCAAAAAGGAATCCGCTAGGAAAACAATAAGAGAAAAATATTATCTAGAAATGCAATATATTTTCGATTAAAAAATAATTTTATAATAAAATAAAGGAATTTTTTAAAGAAATTTTCTAATTTTAAGCCTACAGGTAATTTAAATATACCTCATTTTATCACCAGTATTCTAAACACACACTACGACATGTGTCCTTAAATTTAATTACAAATAGAATCTGTTAATTTTATTTGAGTTTTTTTGTTTGAAAAATTACGGCAATTTTGTTTCTCAAGATGAGTTAGGCACATTGTAAAACCAGCTCAAGGTTATTTATATTCATAAAATGTGCCAAAAGAGAATAATTTTCAAAATGACCTGAAATATTTTAAAAATAAGGAGAGAAAAAATCGAATCTTAGAAGAAACATTTCGTTAAATAGGAAATACACTTCGCTATTTGGAGTTGTTTTACGATGAAAAGAGTAATATGTGCTTGGTTCCAGGAAAAAGTTCTTAGAACAGAGAAATTCCCAAAATAGAAGTTCATTACATGGAGATCTGACTGTATAAAAATAATGCGATGGTTAATTATTTTTTCAAAATCAAGTTTCTAAAGATGACCTGAGCAAATAAAAAAAATAGATTCTTAAGTAGAAGATATTCAATGTCCAGCAAAAAATTATCATTATTTGATAAAACTTTCTTTTTTGATTACAACATGCGTTTTGAATCTTAAGCATTTTATTGATTAATACAAATATTTAAATGCCTTTTGAAGTTTTTTAATAAATAACTAAAATTTTTTTCTAATATGTAAGAGAAATATATCCCTTATCTTCAAAATATTTCAAATAAATAATATATTCTTTAAGTTTTTCAAAAATAGTGAAAATTTTAATTAAACATTTAATAACTTTGTCATGTATGAAGATATTCTCACTAAACCTTTTTTTTTCGTGTGTAGAACAATGTTACCCAAAATCTGCACGAAGATTGAAAAAATTTGCTTAAAAATTACGGATTTAAAAAAATTGTGTTTTTTGTCTTATACCCTTTTGCGTATTAATTCAGCTAAACCAGGGATGGCGAACCAGCGTTCAATGAGTTGAACAGGCTGAGAAACCTGTCCAGCGATAACTAAAAAGTAAAAAATAAATTAAAAGTAAAAAAAAAACTTTTTTAAGAACAAGCTTTTATTTAAACGCGCTAAAAAGAATAAAATAAACTTTTCCTTTAAAACTTTTTTTACTATCAACTTATAACGTCATTACACAATTTATATGATATAAAAGCTTGTCGCGAGATTTACCTGTGTAGATAAACAAGTAAAATAAATAACTTGATCTGATTAATTTTAGTTTTTAAAAATTCAAACTAAGTAAATATGAGTACTTAAATGCGACAAGCTTTTATATCGTATAAATTGTGTAATGACGTTATAAGTTGATAGTAAAAAAAGTTTTAAAGGAAAAGTTTATTTTATTCTTTTTAGCGCGTTTTAATAAAAGCTTGTTCTTAAAAAAGTTTTTTTTTACTTTTAATTTATTTAATTTAAAAATCATAAGAGGCTAAGACAAAATATAGTGTTTTCTCAATAGTTTGTGAATGAAAGTGGATTTTGGTTTTTATTCATATTAAACTTAAAAGTTATTTTCAAAACATAATCAAACTTCAAGAGCAGAGTAAGAAAAGATGAACATAGTAATTTTTAAGAAAAAAAGAAATTGCAATATTTTTATGACCAAAGAAAGAATAAAAATACTGGGCCTGACATGTAAAAACTGTAATTCAGTTGCTAAGGAATGTAATTTTAAAAGGCACTTTGACACAAATCCATAAACAAACTGTGCTAAATATGTTGCGAAACTTTGTGAAGACGAGTTGTTGGAATTGAAATTAATTCTTAAAAAAGGAAAAAAATGTATTCACTATATTTGTTGAGTAAGGAAGTGAGAGTGAATATTAACTTCGCACTGTTCAGCTACTCGAGGGTGTTTGGCAATGGACCATAGTGAAGTGATGAGGTCGGCAAATGGGCTGGTACCCCCTCTCCTAACTTCCACACCATACCAATGAGAGGACGTTTTAGCATCGATATATTTAACGTGCATCAGCTTCATTGGTACAAGGCTCAAACTCATATGACTCGAGCTCGTTACCTTGACCACTAGGCTACCGCAGCTACCTGTATTTGTTGAAGACAATATAACCGCAGTAAAAACTAGTTATATATTATCACTTTTTTAATCGTAAACACAAATCGAAACCATTTACTAAAGAAGAATTTATTAGTGAATGCTTAATTAAAGCGGAGGAATTTCCGTATTTACTCGAACCTAAGCCGCACTTTTTCTCCCAATGTTATGCTACTGAAAATCGGACGCGGCTTAGAATCGAAGGGAAAGAAACTTGTTGGATGGGGTATTTAGAGCATTTATGGGGGCATGTATGTAATTAAAAGTTAAAATACTGATAAAACAAATAATTATTCCTTTCTTATTAGTTTTCATTTTAAATTTATTTTAATTTCGTAAAATTCTTGATATTGATAAACCCTTTTACACTATTTTTCATTTTTCACAAACATTTGTTCAGAACTTGGGGTGCAGCTTAGAATTGATGGTAGCTTAGATTCAAAAAAAAAAGGTTTTTATGTCCAGCACAAACATAAAAAATTAGAAATGTAAGTTTAAGTTGAAATTTTGTAACCAGCTGAGGTAATGAAATAGTCGAGAATTGTAGTAGAGTCGAGTCACGTATTATGCATATTACATATTTTTGATGCATTTAGAGACAAAGTGTTCCTTGGAAAAAAAGTTGGTTTGTCTTGCAACTGAGCGCACCTACCGTGTTGTTGTTGCTTATGCCACCTGACCGACAGTAACATCAGATCAAGGTCCACGAAATTCATCGCGGCTAAGGGCTAGATTTTTACGCCTGTCTTTAGCCTAAGCATTGAGCACCATGCAGGTGACAGTACGATTAAACTCGGTTCTTACACGATAGATGGCCACACCACCTATCTCCACCTCCACAATTTAGGCATGGGACTGGAAGGGAAGGAAATGTTCTCCAGCCCCCTGCACTCGTGGCTTCAGCTGCAACTGCCCACAAGACTTTTGGACCCACTGATTTAACGAGAACGTACTCCGTGTGTACTCGGAAGGTATTTGGTGGCATCGGGCATCGAACCCAGGCTTTTCGGTCTGGAGTCCAATGATCTAACCACTAGGCTACCCCCCGCAACTACCGTGACCAGTATTACTAAAGGAGCAACGAGATTAAAAGAAGCAAGCAAACAGCATGGTAATTTTAAACATTTTCATTGTATTATTTCAAAGCAAGTACTGTTCTTGGGCATGAACATGGATATATTAAACATGTTTTAAAGTAGTTAGTAAAATTGTAATTATATTCCAGCATGTAGACTTAAGCATCGTCGATTTGCTTCATTTCTGGAAGATATAGAATGTGAATTTATCTCGGTCAACCATACTATTCGAATGCTCAATGGATTTCAAGTCATAAAGTTTTAAAGCGATTTTTTAATTTTCTGGATAAAATTATTATTTTTTTGGAAGCAAAGAAAAATTATGAATGTTCTGAATTACTAGATGAGAAAAGCTGAAAGAAAAAAAAAAGATTCTGAATTAAGAGATTAAGTATCAACTGAAAAAGCGCTGGCTTTCTCAATCTTTAAAAATTTTGAAGTACAATTTCCTTTCTTAACTTCACATCTATCTATTAATATTGAAATTGTTGATGAATGCTTACAAATGGAATGAATTGAAATCTATTGTGATTCTTTGCTGAAGCAAAAATGTTTGTAAGTTGAAACTCTAGATTTTCATACATATTCATCTGTAGATCGGTTTCTTAAAATGTTATCATTTGTTACGCTTATAATGAATAGTTATGTTTGGAAGCAGCATTTAGTTATGCGAGAAACTTTTTTCTTTAAACAAAAATAACAAAAATTCTGAGAGATCAAGATCAAACGATAAACATTTTCATCCTTTTTTAAAAATTACATCAGCTCAATATGTTCAACCAAGTTTTGACTACTTGCATTGAGAGAAAACAAACGATGTTAAGCATCTTATAAAAGAAATATTAAATTGTATTTCGTATTATAACTTTTATTTTTGTCTTTTTATAAAACAATATGAAACATGTATAGTTTTAAAAAAATAAAAGGGAATATTAAACGATCATGTATGTGTAATATATAATACACATTGATTTTTATAAATAAGAATATAATCGTTCTAAAAATCCTGTTTTATTAATTTTTTTTTTTGAATATTGAAAACATGCGGCCCTCAACTTATTATAAAATAGTTCATGTGGCCCATGATATCAAATGAGTTTGACATACCTGCTTTACATAGTCGAGGAGCATGGAGACTTTGCATAAGTATAACTGGTACATTTAGTTTTAATTGAAGTTTATGTGAGGGTACACCCGAAAGTTGAATTGCATTTAAGAACTCCGTGGGATATGTAGTACTTTGTTCTTTATCCATGATTGTATTCATTGATAAATATTTCTTCATCCCCCCTCCCCTGCATGTCGTTTAAATTTTCAATGTTGATTTTATGGATAATGTCATTGTTAGGCGCCAATATTGATCATGCGCGCAACTACTGATCCCAATTTAAATTTTGTTGCAAGCCCGGGTAAATTTGAGCAATAAGATTTACATCATTTCCTTCTACATTACAAAATTCTCTGGAAGTAAAATATAACCTTCAGCATTTGCGTCCAAACATCCATAACCGATTTTCAACTGCGTCTGTGCATAATGTTCCGAATCTACGTCATTATGCAGATGCACTCTCATATTCTTTTTCAGACTGAATTTTTCAACTTTTGCCCATATAAGCCTGATGATTTAATACAGACTCAGATTTCATCTGCCGGTGTATCCCTCTGGATTACTTTGAGAGTTTGTCGGAAATCACCAGCCAATAAAACTACCATTCCTCCTATAATATCTGTACTATCTCGTAAATCCTGAAGAGTCAAATTTAACGCTTCTATATTTTTCTTGTGAGACATCGTACTTTCATCCCACACTGAAAGCTTACATTGTGTAAGCATCCAGCCTTGAGAGCTATTTTTTCTGAAATTTCAGATGAGTGAATCTTCAAATGCAAGATTAAGCGATAATTTTAAAACGGAATGTGCAGTACGACCATTGGTCAGTAAAATCGCGGCTATACCAGAAGAAACCATAGCAACTGCTATCTTCTGGATTTTTCTGATGGTCATTAATAATAAGTTTATCTATCAAAAACGTTTTTCCGGTTACTCCAGGGGCGTCGAGAAAAAAGAGTGCACCACTGCCGGATTCTATATTTTGCGTAACACTTGTTGGAAAATATGACTTTGTTCTGGAGTTAATTGAGGGATAAATTCTGTTACTTGATGTTGCAATGCTAAAACACCGTAGTTTAATTCTCAAGCAATTTCATTATCGAAGCAATTTCCGTCGACACGTCTAGGACTAATCATTCCAAAATCATGCAGCTTCTTCCCAATTATTCTGGAAACCTTTATTGCGTTTCGTTGTAGATGTGCTCATTGAAAGGCATATTTGCTTGTACTTGCTGCAATCGCCGCAAAATATCTTCCGCCATGTAGTCTTTGTACTTATTCTAAAAGGTTTGAGGATTAGAAAGACCGAAGATGAAATAAGTATTTCGTAAAGCTCCCTAATTTTATTCGGCAAGTGACATTGTATGGCTTCCTCCATAGTAATATCTAGTATATCTTCAAAGTAATACCTCCATGTAAAATATCTAGGTTCAGTATAAGTGAAAAGATATTGTGCAAAATATGAATATTGTTAAATTAAGTTTAAAAAAATTCAAATTATAATAAATATTCGATAAATCAAAACTTTTTATGAAACTGTCAATTAATATTACCATAGAATTTTCAATATCACGCGCGCAATTCGCTAAAACTTTATTTCGTTTCCCTATTTTAAAAAGTGGGAGAAAATTTGCATTAAAATATCTGGGATTGTCGGAATAGAGAACTTCTTAGCCAATTTGGCGATATTTCTCAAAGTTTGAGTTTGACATTTAACATACGTAACGTAATAAACGTTTAATAAAAAACGATTTAAATAAAATTGCTTCTTGTAAAGATGCTAGATTACATTATGTTTCAGTTATTTGTTACAAATGTGAGAAAATTTTTATTAAAATTTCCAATATTGACCAAATGCATAATTTTACGCCAACTTGGCGGGGAGTAAGCAACGTCCCACGGTTTTACCCGCATAGTTCCCGTTCTCGTAGGAATATGGATATAAAATATACCTTATGTTACTCGCTGATCATGTAGCTTTCTATTGGTGAAAGAATTTTTAAAATCGGACCAGCCGTTTCCGAGATTATCGGAACAAACAGACAGACAAAATTTTTAAAAATAGATTTTTTGATATAAGTGCCGTATATACCTTTAAATGCATCTAGAAAAAAAGCTGCTAATTTGAAATTACAAACAGGCACTTCAATTTTATTTATTAATATAGATGACCATTTTTACGAATACTCCGACGAAACTTTGCAGGAATATTCATTTAAATATGGCGGCAGGGGTTCTATGATGAGTATTTTAGTGGAGAAGGCAAATATAGTTTTATAGCAGAAGTTGTGTTCTCAGCTGACATTTTGATCGGATTGTGAAGATTGCCATTTTTGTTCTGAAAGAGTAATTAATGTCAAAAGGTGTCTTATTTTTTGTATGTTATGGAAGACCTTAGAAAACGATTTAACTATTTACTTTAAGAGAATAATGTATATAATTAATTTTACAGTTGAATAACTTTGTGGTACTTATAAGTACCAACAGTACACTGGGTGATTTTATTGGCATTTCTTTTAGCTTAACGTATTTATTTTTCTTATTCAATTCCTACTATTAGGTCACACTCTCTCTATGTTTATCTTGTTCAAATTTTCAATCGTTAATAAAATGCATTTTAAAGCACTCAATTGAGCTGAAATTTTAAAAACACGATTATTTTGGGTGACAATACAGTAATTTTATTTTTATTAATACAAATTAATTGATTAAAACTAATTATTCGAAAAATTACAAATACAGCCACGTTGGCATCATTTTTGGCGACTTGAGGTTTTTTCTCACATTTTAAAGCGCTCATTTGTGCTGGAATTTTCTATACACTATTGTTTTGGATAACACACAATACGATAATTTAATTATAATTAATTGACTGAAATTAATTTAAAGAATTACAGATACATCCACGTTGGTTACCTTTTTAACGACTTGGGTCAAAACTTTAAAAGATTTTTTTCCTCACATTTCAAAGCATTCATTGAAATGAAATTTTATATACGCTATTGTTTTGATGACAATACAATACTTTAGTGATAATTAATAAAAAATGTCACTTAATGTTGTGATTCTGTCACCTATGATATAGAAGTAAAAGAAGTGTTTCTAAGTTTTTTATGCAGTCATCAAACAGGGTGCGACAGAATTAGTCAACCTGGTGACTGCATTATTTATCGACAAAAACATCGACTTAAAAAAATGTTTAGGCCAAGGTTATAATGGAATTAGTGTGATGAGAGGTTTGTATAAAAACAGATTAAGGCTATTCAGCCTAATGCGGAGTACATACATTACTCCACTCATTGTTTAAACTTGGTGATAAATGATGCAGTTAGCGCCTGTGTGGAAATACAATTTTTTTTTCACAACGTTGCAAAATTTGTACAAGTTTTTCGGAAATAGTATTAAATGTTGGGATCACTGGCTGGTTCTGAATGGGCTCTGTATCAAATTCCTTCAGGGCCCTATTTTAGATATGAGAGCCCTGTTAGTCGGACTGTAGTTACACATGTTGGGGCCCCTGTAGCTTGGGGAACCCGTATCATTGATACGGTGGTAGCTACGACTCTGGTTAAGATCTACTGTGAAAATTCACTGACAAATCGGACATCACTCTTAAAAAACTAAATCCGATTAGATTGTCAATACTATATCTGCAATTAAAAATTTCATTTTTTTTAAATATATATAATCAAAGCGTTGTCAGAAATAGTTCTCAAGAACCACAATAAAGATAATCGTAGGGAAGCAGAGAGATTATAAAAGCAAAAATGCTAAACTTCAAGTTCGTTTTGCTTTGTGAATTCTTGCACCTTGTATTGAATGACATTAATTACGCATCCAAAATTTTACAAAGATGCGATATTGATTTGGAAGAGGCAAGTAGAGCATTAGCAGAGACAAAAGCAAAGTTTCAAATTTATGGAATCGAATTCAAGTCACATTATTCTTCGAATAATTCAAGTGCAAAGCCAGAGAAACTGCAAGAAAATATAGTATAGATTCCCTTTTTCAAGAAAAAAAAAAGACAAAGAAACGTTAAAAAACATTTTGGTGAATTAGCCTCTGATCATCGATTTTAAAACTAGGAAGAAATATTTAAAATCGCTATTTTAAGTAAGGTACTTGACACAATATATATATATATATATTATATATATATATAAAATATATATATATTATATATATATAAAGGTATGGCATATCTTTAATGTCTCATTCTATTTTTTGACTTTCATACACAACTCTGACCACAGTCGACAGGGGAAACTTATTTTTCAACTTACCCTCGTATATATATATATACTACTGGCTATTCTATTAAAATTGCTACACCAAGAAGGCGACAGGCTACAGACGTAAAATTTAAACAACAGGAAGAAGGTGCTGTGATATGAAAATGATTAACTTTTCAGCATATTCAGACAAAGCAGGCACCGGTAGCGACACCTACAATGTGTTTTAATGAGGAAATTGTTCAGCCGGTTTCTCATACACAAATTGCATTTGAACGTTGTTGACTGGTGAAAAATTGTTATGATATCTCATGTAAGAAGCAGGAATGCGTACCAGCACGTTTCTGACTTTGATAAAGGGCAAATTGTAGCTTACCGGGATTGTGGCTTATCGTACTGCAATATTACTGCTCGCGTCGGCAATAAATGGAATCGATGGATTTAGGACGGTAATACGGAACGCCGTGCAGGATCTCAACGGCCCCTTGTCACTAGAAGACAGGCATGTTCCTCGCATGGCTTTAATGGATCTTGCATCCCTCCGTCATGAGCCGTGAGTCAAGAATTGGGATTTTTAGCAATACAAAAAGTATCTGCACGAACAGTCAACGACGTTTGCAGCAGCATGGACTCTCTGCTCGGAGGCCATGGCTGCGTCTACCCTTGACGCTGCATCACAGACAGGAGTGTCTTCAATTGTGTAATCAACGACGAAACTGGCTAGACGAATGACCAGACATCATTTTTTTCAGATGAATCCAGGTTCTGTTTACAACATCAAGATGGTCGCAACCGTGTTTGGCGGCATCATGGCGTGCTTTCCTCGTCGCCATACTGTTCTATCACTTGGCGGGATAGTATGGGGTGCTATTGGATACACATCTCGGTCACTACTTGTTTGCATTGATGGCACTTTGAACAGTGCACGTTACATTTCTGGTGTGTTACGAACCGTGACACTACTCTTTATTTGAGCCCTGCAAAACCCTACGTTTCAGCAAGATAATTCACAGCCGCATGTTGCAGGTATTGTACGGACCTTCCTTGATACGGAAAACGTTCAGCTGTTGCCATGGCCTACACGTTCACCAGATCTCTCACCGACAAAAAACGTATTGTCTATGGTTGGCGAGCGACTGGCTCGTCACCATACGCCAGTCACTACAGTTGATAAGCTGTGGCATCGTGTTGAAGCTGCATGTGTATCTGTACCTGTACATGCCATCTAATCTCTGTTTGACTCAATGACCAGGCGATTAAGTGCTGTTATTTCTGCCAGAGGTGGTTGTTCTGGGTACTGATTTCTCAGGATCTAGGAACCCAAATTTCTTGAAAATTTAAGCACTTGTTATTTCAGATATAATATATTTGTCCAATAAATTTCATTTTGTTATCAACATTTCTTCCTGGTTTAGCAGTTTTAATGCCCAGTAGTGTGTATATATATATTAGCTCAATTAAATATACGTTTTACTGGTATGAGTTTAGTCTGTTAAGTATTTAACCAACATTTCTCCTAGATGTTGATGAAACACACGTTACAAAAGTGTGTCGAATTCCAAAATAAGAGGTGGATCCTAGCAGGGCGCACTTCTTGGCGACAATTTTTTTGGCACCAAGAAATTTGGCGATAAAGTTTACAATATGGTAACCATACAAAATTCAGGAAATAGTAACCCTATTCGGACCGGATTTTTTGGACAGCAGTCATTTTTTTTCTGATGGTCAACTTGAAGACGTGTAAGATTTTTCTGGAAAGCTAAATTTGAGGAATGAGTGGATTTTGTTTTAAATGGAACAACTGCTGAAAGGATATTTGTTAGAGAGAAAGGGAGATGCGGTGATAAATTCAATTTGGACGATGTTTTTTCTCACTATTGCATCTTAGAAGCAACGGTTTTTCTGTTATGTTCTTGAAGCCATTATGGAAACCACGTTTTCTTTTTTGAAGCTCGACGAATGGATCTTTTTTCTTTTGAATGAAAGATGTAAGAAAGAAATGCTTGCTCTGTGAATGAGTGAACGATTGAAAATATCTCGGTAGGTATGGATGTCTGAAATATAAAAATTTGGTTTTGAGAGAAATGGAGATCGTTAGTTCATCAGCCTAAGGCATTCATATTGGATTACTTTTCCCACAGAAGCGTTTTAGAAGCGACGCTTTTTCAGTTTTTCGTGTTGAAGCTGTTTTAGAAACCACGTTTTCTTCATAAAAACACGACGGGTGGATTTTTTTTTTCTGAATAAAAGGTAAGAAAGTAATGCTTGTTTTTTGTGTGAATGAAGGATTGATAGAATCTTGTAATGGATGCTCGAAATTTGCATTTAATTTCTTATTTTATGTTTCCTGTGTTGTCCGTTTTGGAAACCACGTTTTTTTCGATGTTTTTCGTCTCTTGACGCCATTTTGAAAACCACGCTTTTCCCTCTTGTTTACGTCTCTGACGCCATTTTGAAAACGCGGTTTTTTACTTGGCGTCATTTGGCAAAAAACTTTTGTCGCCAAATACAGCAGTGTGCTGTGCTAGGATTTTACCCAAAATAAGTATTCCGATATAATAGACCCAAACTTTTCTCTTCAATTTCTTAATGTTCCCCTTAAAATTACCCAGGAATGGACTGTTCACCAGAATTATATAAGGAAATAATGGGTAAATATGGAGTGCTAGAATGCGACCTAACAGAAGTATTACACACAGCAACTGTGAAAAAAACTAGATTCAATTTCAATTTCGATTTCATAAATTCTAAGAAAGAAAAAGGTATCACTTACCTTATTCTTCCATTGCCCGGGATGAGTTTGACCTAAAATTCGATTCTGTTATTCTTATGAGTAGGAGTATATTTAAAATGAGAGTCTTTTGTGATATAAAAAAGATTTAATGTAAAGGAAAACAGATGACTGATATATGTCCGTTCGAGTGGGCTCCACTCTTGAAAAAAAGGAATGCGCTTACAGCGCCACTGAAGTTGAACTACAAAATTCGTTTAGTTCACGACAGCAGCATTATTATTCTATACAATCCATGTCACTTCTGCAGCATCTGAAAGATCATTCAGAAAATTAAAAATAATTAAAAAATGCTTAAGGAAGTATATGGGCCTAGCTCGACTCTGAAATTAATCTCTAATATCAATTGAAAATAACGTCGTATCAATCCTTGATTTAAAAGAAATTACTGAAACTTTTGCGAAAACTAATTGTAAACCTAATTGTTTCTAGGTAAATCCGACCTTCAAATAGCAAACCTTTAATTCTTTATCTACATCCATTTTGTTTACTAATACATATGTTATTATTTGTAATCTCGTTCATTATTGATTAATTTTTTATTATTCAATGCATTACTTCTCGTCTTCCACACTTTCGACAGTTCTAAGCTCTTCACAGCTGTTCTGGAAGAGGTCTGTCGTGGTGTCATATCGAACCTGCGCGATCACTATTTCACGGAAGAAAACTTATACACATACATATAGGTAGTATGTAGCTTTGCTTTCCTAGTATGTTCTGCAAAGCACGATAAAAAGCTGATGTTAAAGTAGATTCAGATCTTTAACATATTCATACATTTTTAATTAATAAAACCCAACCAAGACCTCGTCTTTTATTTGCACCAGGGCCTTTGGGTTCCTAGCTACGCCACTGATTATAATAATGTATGTTTTCACACACACAGTTTTTAAACTAAGCTCAATTTTAGAGTTTTTAAATTTTAATGGTCCCAGTCAAGCAATAAAAAACACTATCATATTATTTTATCTACTTTCTAATTGATAATCTATACATATAAAGGAGAAAGGCGACTCACTCACTGATTCCTGACTCATCACGATATCTCCGGAACTATTCAATCTATAGACTTGAAATTTGGTAAGCATGTTCCTTTCATGGAGTAGAGCTAAGCTAAGAATGGATTTTTTTGCGAAATTCGAACTGCAATTGGCGTTAAGGGGGAGTAAGGGGCGTTATAAATTATTATATCCATTTTTAAACTATTAGATGTACAGTCTTGAAATTTGATGAGCAGATTCCTTTTATAGAGTAGAGATCTGCTACAAATTGAGTTTTGGGAAAATAGCTCTCCAAGTGACGTTGCGGGGACTTAAGGGGCGTTGTAGATAATTATTTGCATTTTTAAACTATTAGACTCACCGTCTTGAAATTTGGTTAGTAGATTCCTTTCGTAGAACAGAGAACCGCTACAAAATAGGTCTCCCGAAAATCGACCTTCAAGGGGCATAGGGATTAAGGGGCGTAATAGATAAATATTTTAGTTTTTAAACTACTAGACCTACCTGCTTGAAAATTAGTAGGCATGTTCCTTTCATGGAATAGAGTTTAACAATGAGTAAAATGAAAATAAACCTCCTAGGAGGGCTGCGAGGGCTCAAGACGAGTTATAGAAAAAATTCCTGTATTTGAATTGTAAGACTCACATTCTTGAAATTTGTTAAGCATGTTTCTTTTGTTGAATAGGGACACACTAAGGATGGATTTTATAGAAATCAACTTCTGGAGGAAACAGGGGGTTACTGGGGCGTATTGACAAAAAAATCCTTTTTCTTTTTAACTACAAGGACTGTAATAATGAAATTTGGTTTGCACGGTTCTTTTGTTCAAATGAAATCGGCTAAGTACGGTTCTTTTGGAAATTGAGTCTCAACGAAATTACAGGGTGTATTGATAGTAAAAATTTCGTTTCTGCTTTATTAGATTTAGACTTGAAATTTGGCTTGCATGTTTATTCTACGGAATCGAGATCCACCGAAAATTGGTACTGCGGAAATCCACTTGGTAATTGGGTTACAAAAGCGAAAACATCATTCTACTTCAATTTTAGAGATTATTAGAAAATACAAATTAGAGGTTCTGTCCTTTTTTTTTATCAAGAGGCGAGTATTAGAGGTATAAGTATATATTTCAAAACAATCGAATTCTTAATGCTAGGACTAGGATATTGTAACGGTATTATCTACTTAAGCCAGTAACAACCTCCACACCAAGGTGATCATTTTGGTGTAGTGGATAAGTTACTCGGCTTCGGATCCAAAGGTACCTGGTTCTATCCTACCGGATAAGCGCGCCACTTCAATATCAATAACTTATATCTAATATATAAATTTTTTTTTCTCGTGTCACAGTGTTTGTAACCAAACTCCTCCGAAACGGTGTGGCCGATTCCTATGAAATTTTGTGCGTATATTTAGTAGGTCTGAGAATAGGACGTAAACTATTTTTCATTCCGATATTGTAATTAGTTAAAAAGATATTAATTAAAAACCTTAAAACGCTTAATTGTCTTAACTCTGCGCGTTATTTCCCCCGACTAGCTTCGTGAATGAACAGAGGGTGAAATTTTTCGGTATTCTCGACGTTATTTAAACAGCCATCCCATTTTTGTTTTTTAAATCAGACAAAAATAATTACAGAATCGGAAAGATCATTTCTTTCGCCACGATACAGTATAATTTTTTTTTTTTTGGCAAAATAATAATATTTTCTATTTTTTAAGATTTTTTTAAAAAATAGTTAAAATTGATGCGTTTTTGTGAAAATTATTTTGAAATCGTTGCGTATGAATTTATTTTCGTGTTATGAAAACGATATTCTACACTAAATAACTTCAAGCCTTTTTCTTTTAGAACCAGTCATTTAAAAAATAAAATGCTCAAAACTTTTTTTTAAAGATTTTTCGAAAAATTGTCGAAATTTTTAACTTAACATTGAATAACTTCGTTATTTATTAAGATTATCATACAAAACTTTTGTTGCGTTTGTAGAATAATGTTATCAAACTTCTGTGCGAAGATTGAAAAAATTGCTTAAAAATTACGGATTTAAAAAAAAATTGTGATTTTCGTAAAATAACGTTATTGCAAGAAATAATTTAAACAGTATTTTTTGTACATTTTTTATTTAAAACTCCTTCGTTTTCGAAATTAATGTGTGAAGTTTGAAAGCATCAACTTAAAAATTAAGCCCTAAAAAATAAAAACTTTAATAAAAAATACGTGATTTTACAGTTTGCCAAGCCGAAAAATGGTTTCGCGCCAAATAGCTTTCAACTGTTTCACCTGAAACTTCACATCTAACTCAAGGGTTACACCAAAAAGTTCTGACTTAAACAAGCGAAAATCAGCAAATTTGGCGAGTAAAAAAATGCGAGTGAAAAAGTTATTTTTCTTCAATTTTCATCATTTTCTCGTTATATAATTTTCAAAATTAAATCATTATTGATGTCAGAGTAAGATGAAAGAATGTATTCAATACATTTCTGAGATTCATTTAAAATATTTATCTGTATCAAATCAGTGATTTAAAAAATAAAAACCCAAAAACTGTTTTGAACAAATTTTAATAAAACACTCAAAATACTTAAATCAACCGTTTAATGATTTCTTCTTTAAAAAAGATAATTGCATGAAACTTTATTCCCATGTGTCGAACATTTCAAAAAATCCTCACAATTTTACTTCAAAATTTAAAATAGTAGTGAAATTTTGTAATTTGAAAAATTTCTACTTTTCTGTCTTTTTTCAACATACAACTATTTTTAAAACGGCTACATTTTCGTTTCCGAGGACTAAAAAACTGCAACGAAAGAATTGGAAAGTGGGTGAGTGATTTATAAATTCGCACTGTTCACCTACTCGAGAGTTTTAGGCGACGGATTTCGAAGTTTTAAGCCACGGTCAAGTGATGAGGACGACACCTGAGCTTTCACCCATCTCTCCTAATTACCACACCAACTTAAGAACAAATTTCGAAAAAGGGAGTTTTTATGACATAGTTAAAGAAATCACTCACATCGCGTGCATACACACACAAACATAAGTGCTATCGTCCTAAGGGAAACAGGAAATTCCCATGAGGATGAAGTTATTCACTCGGTAAAAGCCCGTGCACCCCGGGGTAAGCGGAGAGGAAAGAAACTAAGAAGTCAAAGTAATTTCGAAAAATAATATTGGAAGTGCTGATTTTGTCAAGAGAAGGGAAAATGTTAAACGATAAAGCCATGATACGCACTCACGGGCCATGCACTCACATCGTACGTGTCACACCCACACAGAAGTGCTGGCGTCAGAAATAAAGGAGAGAATTAACATGGGGATTAAGTTATACCCTCGGTAAAAGCCCGTGCAACGCCGGGCCGGGTCAGCTAGTATATATATATATATATAATATATAAAATTCTCGTGTCACAGTGTTTGTAACCAAACTCCTCCGTAACGACTAGACCAAATCTTATGAAATTTTGTGCGTATATTCAGTAGGTCTGAGAATAGGACGTAAACTATTTTTCATTCCGATATTGCTATTAGTTGAGAAGATATTAATTAAAAACCTTAAAACCCATTTATGTTGTTTCGCTTGGCGTCGAAAATCGGTTTCGCGCCAGATGTGAAAATACTACTCTGTTAGAGAAAAAAGAAAACCCAGACCCAGAGAAAAATTATAGGAAGATAAATACATCACTGTCATTTAGAGAAGTTGTAAATAATATATTTCTGTTGAGCTTTATTCCATGTGAAAGATTTTTATGATATATCGAAAAGCACAGATGATTGAAATATTTTAAGTTCTTATTTATTATTAAACGCCAATTACCAAAACTGTAATACTCAGTGCGCTCAAAATTTTCGGGAATCATTTTCAATGTAAAGAGAGATATATACGTATTTTATAATTGTGAAAGGTAGAGGTAAAATAATAAAAGAAAAAGAACAGATACATTATCAGTACACTGTTTTCTAGCATTAAGTATTCCAATTTGATCTGTTTGTGTGTTTTGTACAGTAAATAATGCCAGCAAGACGCAAAGTGTCTGATTTGGGCCGGCGAATTAGTAAATCTACAGGCATGCGAAATAGAAGAGCCCAAGGAACAGACGAACAAATCCAACAGGATAATGAAGATATGCGTGTGAATATGGCGCAGTTGCATAAATCACAATCACAAGAGGTACGAGTTGAACAAAGTCAACAAAGACAAGCGTATCAATTCCTATTTGACACACTCAGAGCAAATGACCAACAACGCCAACAAGTACATCGAGCATTTACATCCGATTCATTCCGTCGTCTAGCATTCGAGTATGAGCCCAATGTTAAATATTAAGCTCATTCGAATGTGACAGTTGGTGCTATGGACAAGGAATGTACGCATTGTAATGCGCTTAAATTTAAAAATGAGTCAGCCGGGATGTGTTGCGCGTCAGAAAAAGTGCAACTACCGGAAATTGAAACACCACCTGAACCATTGAACGGTTTACTTATCGGTACCGATCCCAATTCTAACCTGTTCCTGAAGTCAATTCGAACGTTCAATTCATATTTCCAAATGGCATCGTTCGGAGCAACAGAAATAGTTAAACATAATGCTGCAAATGGTCAACAATTTAATTCAGCATTAAAAATCAAAGGCCAAGTTTATCACAAAGTGGGCTCATTGCTGCCAATGCCAAATGAACCTCATAAATTTTTACAAATTTACTTTATGGGTGGTTATTTGGCAAAACAACGTTTGCCGGGTCAGCTAGTATATATATATCTAATATATAAAATTCTCCTGTCACAGTGTTTGTAACCAAACTCCTCCGGAACTATTAGACATATTCTTATGAAATTTTGTGCGTATGTTCAGTAGGTCTGAGAATAGGACGTAAACTATTTTTCATTCCGATACTGCAATTAGTTGAAAAGATATTAATTAAAAACCTTAAAACGCGTAATTGTTTTACCCCTGTAAGTTGCTTATTTCGCTTGGCTTCGAAAATCGGTTTCGCGCCAGATGTGTGACTTTTCTCTGTTCTACCGTCCAAATCACCCTGCTCATGGGTTACAATAGCAAATCAAAAATCACCAAATTTGGCGAGTGAAAAGTTTTTTTTTTTTTTCATTTTTTTGCACATATCTTTAATTCAAAAATTCATATATTGCATCGGTTTATAAAACAAAAATATCAGAAATATTTCCGAAAAACTTTATCTTTTTTACTTCGTTATCATTATTTCAAACAAGTGACACGATATAAATGAAACGGCTAAACCGATTCTTTTGAAATTTTGTGCGTATATTCAGTAGGGAACAGTTGTTGCCTGGGGACTTGATGTCATACAAATCTATCGATGCAGTTTGCGATACCAACGAAGCTGTAAATTATCCAGTAGAGTATTTGAGCTCATTGGATTTGCCAGGCATGCCACCGCACCATTTACAACTGAAGGTTGGATCTCCGGTTATTTTGCTTCGTAATTTGAACCCACCACGGCTGTGCAATGGCACGTGATTAGTGATGAAAAAATTGATTGAAAACGTTGTCGAAGCTAGCATTTTGAAAGGCAAGTTCCGGGAATAAGATGTATTACTACCACGATTCCCTATTATTCCCTTAGATGTGCCAATTGAATTCAAACGGATTCAATTGATTGGTATTCGCAATGACAATCAATAAGTCTCAAGGCCAAAAGAAGTCTGTTTATGGCTTAGATTTGGGCACACCGTGTTTTTCACACGAACCGTTCGTTATACGTGGCATGTTCTCGCACGGGTAAACCATGCAGTTTGTTTGCGTAGGCTAAAAATATCGTAAACTCCATTGCACTAAGAGACTGATAATGTTTTTTTTTTAATTGTCATAATTTGTTATTGAAATTTATCAGTTAAAATAATAAAAGTACAAATAGTTCAAAAAAGGAAGTTTGGAGTTTTGTTACTTTTATAGGCCGTCATCGTTCACAGCTTTTCATTCCTCTTTCAGTCATATACCACAACCCCATACACTTAAAATGAGTTGCGTTTTTTTTATTTGACTACCAAAATATTCTCTAGAAATAATTTATATTTCAAAACAACGTTTGTGTGTGTGGGTCAGCTAGTATATATATATATATATATATACAGTATAAACTTATTAAACATCATGAAATACCCAGCAAACGTGCGTGGGTAATGGCTAATACTATCAGCGCCGATCCTAGGGTATTGGCCGCCCGCGTGCAAACACCTAATGTGCCGACCCTCTAGAGAAATTTTCATACTTTGCTTTATAATAGACGTTATAAACTCATCTACCCGTATAAGAGTAAAAAGTATAACCTTAATAAAAATGTAAATAAAATTTGAAGTGCAAAACCCTTTGTGATGAAAATCATTCAAAAGAAGCTGCAATATTTTTTCTCTAATTACTAGATACCAAATAAAATCACAAGAAACTGCCTTTTAATAGAGGTATACTTACACTAAAAAGGAAAACGAGCATTGCTTAGAAGCGTTGTAAAATTATTGGCACAAAAACGCGTTTTTTTTTCTATTTTGTTTTTCTAAATTGTAAAGCTATTATTAAATAAAAATTTTAATTTCCCCAAATGCATATTGAATTTAAACGCTCCTATGTCTTAGATAATATTAACCACTTTAGATGTCTTCGTAAAACAACTTT